>PVIH01005547.1:0-92757 GCA_004025045.1 Sigmodon hispidus
AGTAAAAATGACAATTCTACCAAAGGCAATCTACAGATTCAATGCACTGCCCATCAAAATCCCAACACAATATTTTTTGGACCTTGAAAGAACAATACTCAATTTCATTTGGAATAACAGGAAAGCCAGGATTGCCAAAACAATTTTACTCAACAAAAGAACCTCAGGAGGTATCACCATCCCTGACTTCAAGCTATACAATAGAGCTACAGTAATAAAAACAGCCTGGTACTGGCATAAAAACAGACTTGTGGGCCAATGGAATAGAATTGAGGATCCAGACATTAACCCAAAAACCTATGAACACCTGATCTTTGACAAAGAGGCCCAAAACATTCAATGGATAAAAGAGTATATTTAACAAATGGTGTTGGCATAGCTGGATGGAAGTATGTAGAAAATTGCAAATACATCTGAGCCTGTCTCCCTGCACAAAACTCAAGTCCAAGTGGATCAAAGACCTCAACTTAAACCCAGTCACTTTGAACTTGATAGAAAAGAAAGTGGGGAATACACTTCTACAAATTGGCACAGGTGACCACTTCCTAAATATAACACCAGTGGCACAGACAGTAAGACCAACAATCAATAAGTGGGATCTCCTGAAGCTAGGAAGCTTCTGCAAAGCAAAGGACACTGTCAATAGGACAAAACAACAGCCTACAGAATGGGAAAAGATTTTCACCAACCCTACAAGTGATAGAGGACTGATCTCTAAGATATATAAAGAACTCAATAATCTAGAGTCCAAAACCTTGAATAACCCAATCAAAAAATGGGGTACAGATCTAAAAAGGGAATTCTCATCAGCAGAACTACTAATGGCTGAAAGACACCTGAAAAAGTGCTCATCATCTTTAGCCATCAGAGAAATGCAAATCAAAACAATTTTGAGATACCCCCTAACACCTGTTATATTGGCTAAGATAAAAGGCACAGATGACAGCCTATGTTGGAGAGGATGCGGAGCAAGGGGAACACTCTCCTCCATTGTTGGTGGGATTGTAAGCTTGTTCAGCCACTTTGGAATGCAATATGACGGTTTCTCAGAAAATTGAGAATCAATCTCCCCAAGGACCCATCAATACCACTTCTGGGTATAATCCCTAAAGAGGCACATTCACACTCCAAAGGTCTTAGCTCAACTATGTTCATAGCAGCATTATTTGTAATAGGAAGAAACTGAAAACAACCTAGATGTCCCTCAACTGAAGAATGTATTAACAAACTGTGGTACATCTACACAATTGATAACTACTTAGCAGTAAGAAAAAACGATATCCTAAAATTCACAGGCAAATGGATGGTTTTGGAGAATATCCTCCTGAGCGAGGTATCACAAACTCAGAAAGATAAGCAGGGGATGTACTCACTCATTAGTGGTCTCTAAACAAACAAACAAGAAAAAATCCAAGCATGCCCAGGCTACGAACCATGACCACTCAACAGCTTGGGATCAGAAACACCCTGGAGTGACCCTTGGGATCCCACTCCAACTATAGGAACACCTGACTCACTCTTGAGGGAGGGGGGGGACAAAACTGGATTTGCCAAGAGTGGAGACTGATCTAAGCATTATTGGGTCAGTGGGACCATAGGACTGTCTTCTTCCTGCCCAGGGAGAGGATGGGGAGTTGTGGAGAAGAAAAAAATGACCTGATGCAGTGGGAGGGGGAAGGGACCTTGAATAAGGATATACAGGGATGAAAAAGAAAAAATTCAGAGGGAAAGCAGAACACGAAGTAAATATATGTGTAGTAATCTTATTTGCATTATCACCCTTGATAAGTCATACTTATGATTTTTATATTCTTCATAGTTATTGTTAACTTATCAGCATTTTAAATTCATTTTACTGTGTTTCTTGATAAATACAAAATAAATAAAGAAGGAAAAAAAGAGGGGAGGTGGGAGGGGAAATTGCAATTGGGATATAAAAATAAATGAACATTTTAATCAATTAAAAATAGAAGTTCTGCCTTCATCCAGCAACTGATGGAAGCAGAAACAGAGATCCATAGCTAAGCACCAAGTCAAGCTCCTGTTCCAGCTGAAGAGAAAGAGGAGAGAGTATATGAAGAAAGGGATCAGGATCATGAGGAAGAGACCCACAGAGATGACTGACCCAAGCTATTGGGAGCTCCATGACTCTGAAATAATAGCTTAGGGATCTTCATGGAAAGGAACTAAACCCTCCAAATGTAGATAACAGTCAAACTGCATAGGCAGTGTGTGGAGCCTCTTGCAGTCAGACCAGAGTTTTTTCCTGGTGCATGAACCGGCTTCTAGGAGCCCATTCCCTGCAGAGGAACACCTTACTCAGTCTTGATACTGAGAGGGGAGGGAACCTGGTTCCTACCTCAATTGGATATGCCAGATTGAACTGCCTCACCTTGGGATTTCCTGGGGAATGGGAGGATGGGGGCCTGAGGGAGGACTGGGAGGAGAGAAAGGAGGGGAAGCAGTGGTGGGTATGGAAAAAAACTTTTTAAATAAAAAATAAGCTCTGAAAATGGTACATAGTGTCTATTTTGCCTACATAAAAGAAAAGAAAGATATGGATTTGTAAAAATCCTTTCCCATTTATAGGCCGATGCTTTGTTCATTTGACAATGTTATTTGCCTTACAGAAGCTTTTCAGTTTTCAAAGATCTCATTTGATAATTTTTGATATTATTGCCTGCTCTGTTTCTGTTCTGTCCAGGAAGTTGTCTTCTACTATGTCAATATATACAAGGGTATTCTCAAATTTTTGTGCAGGGTACTAAGTATGGATCTCTGCATTCTTTTACATGCAGATATCTAATTTATTGTTGAAGTTGCTTTTCTTTTTTCCAGTGAAAATTTGTGTCTTCTTTATAAAAAATCACATGTCCATAGATGTGTAAATTTATGTCTGGGTCTTCAGTTTGATTCAGTTGATCCACATATCTATTTTTATGACAATATCATTCAGTTTTTATTGCAATTGCTCTGTAAATTTGAAATCAGGAATGGTGGGATATTTGAGAGTTGTTTAATTATGCAGATTTATTATCTACTGTCTGGGTTTTTATTTGTTTGTTTGTTTATTCCACATAAAGTTGATTATCATCCTGTCAAGATCAGTAAAAATATTGTGTTATAAATTTGCATTGAGTCAGTGGATTTCTTTTGTAAGATGGTAATTTTTACTATATTAATCATACTGATCCATGAACATAGAAGATCTTTCCATTCTCTGATATCTTCTTCAATTTATTTATTCAAAGACTTTAAGTTTTTATCATATAGTCTTTGTTTGCTTGGGTGGAGTTACCCCAAAATATTTTATATTGTTTGAGGCTATTTTGTAAGGTCTTTTCTATCAAATTCAGTGTAAATGGTTTTATGTTGAGGTCTTTGATCCACTTGGATTTGAATTTTGTGCAGGGTGATAGGCATGGATCAATTTGCATTTTTCTACATACTGCCATCCAAGTATGCCAACCCAATTTGTTGAAGATACTTTCTTATTTCCATTGAATATTATTGACTCTTCCAATTCTTTACCCTGAGTTAATGTCTATTATTGATAATGAAATGTGGTTCTTCAACATTGCCCTGGCTAGTTCATCCTTTTTGGTGATGAGCAAATGGCAGAGACAGTTCTCCTTTCATGGCCTTGGGTTTGGCACTTTCATGCTCAGACCATTAGGGCCAGCTCTGCTTTGCTGCCCAGGAGAGATGCAGAGGATACTTTTCCAAGTACTGTAGCTTGTGATGAGCAGGGACAACATTGCTGCTCTTTTATTTTTTATTTAATTATTTTCCATATCTACCACTGCTCCCCTCCCTTCCCTCCTCTAAGTCCTCTCTCCTCATCTTTTCCCCAGAGTGGGTAAGGTATCTCAAAGTGAGTCAGATCAACCTGGCATTTCCAGTTGAGGTAAGTCCAAGTTCCTCACCCCAATATCAAGGCTGAGTAAGGTATTCCTCTGTAGGGTTCTGGCATGTCAGTTCATGAACCAGGAATGGGATGAGAGCTAGCAGGCTGACAAACCTTGTCACAACTACCCAGGCCAAGGAACAGTGTTATGAGTTGCCCCACCCCAGCACCCACTTCATCTGTGATCTGCTAGAGCACATAAAAGGGCCAGTTCTGTAGACCCAAAGCTGCAGGATCTCATCAACACAGAGTAATAACAGAATGTCCTAAGAAAGTTCCAGTTAGGGCCCAACATGTATGATATAGCAGAAACTAGAGGCCTTGAATCAATCCAGTGATTTTGCAGTGGATACTTGCAAGTAAACATATATGGACAAAAGGGTTTACTATGTGACTCACTGGACCACACTATAGCTTCCATGCCAAGATTTTTCTTTTCTTTTTTCTTAAATTTTATCTTATTTTGGGGGCAGGGTTGCAAAGGCAGAGGACATATTCAAAGGGATGGGGACATGATTGGGATCAAGGTGTGAAAGATATAAAAAAGAAAAAGAAAGTTTAAAAATGTGGTTCTTGGATTCAGTAAAAAGATGAATTCTGATTTTATATTCATTCTGTTAGTCTATGATTTTTATTAAGACATTGAGACCATTGAGAGATATTAGTGTTCAATAATGTTTGATTCCTTTTTGTTGGTTGTGTTTTTGTTGGTGGCATGTGTGTGTCCCTTCTTTTGGTTTTACTGGTATGAAATTAATTCTTTTCTTTTCTTGGGTGCAGTTAACCTGCTGAGGTCGAATTTTTCTTCTGGCACCCTCCATAAGGCTATATTTGTAGATATATGTTGCTTAACTTTGACTTTATGATAAAATAGCTCTTTTTCCCCATCTGTGGTTGTTGGTTTCACTCATGGAAAGAGACACATGCACACTACCAGGGCCACATGAGAATTTATTCAGGAGAATTGCCAGTCAAGTACAGGAGTAGAGAAGCAGAAGAGAGAAGAGACAGACTACAACATTGTGTCCCCTTTGAAGAGAAAGAGTGAGCACATATTTATCTAGCCATGCCTAGGGAAGTGCCCTCCATACATGACATGCTTTGCTGGTGCCAATTTGAATTCATCGCATGGCCACTACATGCCAGAAAATTTTATTTCACCTAGTGCCATGTTGGGTTCACCACATGGCGTCCCAGAAATCCTTACCAGAGGTAACTGAAATTTTTCATTGATATAGTAGTCTGGGTTGGCACTGCTATTTTCTTAGTCTTCATGATATCCACCCAGGCCCTTCTGGCTTTCAGAGTCTCCATTAGGAACTCAAGTAAATTTATAATAGGTCTGCCTTTAATGTTACTTGGTCTTTTTCCTTTGCAGCTTTTTATATTCTCTCTTTGTTACATAACTTTGTGTTTTAATTTGGACTTCTCTATATACATTTTTCTTATATCTTTATCGGCATTTCCTTCTTTAAGTTAGAATTTTTTCTACTATATGTTAAAAACTTTTTCTGGGCCATAAGCTGTGTTTCTACTCTTTCCTCTATACCTATTTTCTTAAGTTTTGACTTTTCATAATATTCCAGATGTCCTGGATATTATATGTTAGGAGTTTTTTTCAGATTTCACATTTTTTCTGACCTGTGTATCTGTTTCTTGTCATATCTACAACACCTGAGATTCTTTCCTCAAGTCGTTTTATTCTGTTATTCTGTTGATGAGGTTTGAGTTTGTAGCTCTTTTGTGAAATTCTAAATTTTTCATTTCCAGAATTCTCTAATCTTGTTATCATTATTACTATTGATTCTATTTCCAACTTCATATCTTGAATTGATTGATTTATTTTTCTTCACTTTTTTGTTTGTATTTTCCTGGATTTCTTTAGAGGATGTATTCAGTTCTTATTTAAGGATCCCTATCATACTTATAAAGTCTATCTATGATCTTTATATTTTGGTTCACTTATGTTGAAATATTTAGAGTCTACACTGGTATGATAGGTGGACTCTAATTGAAATGTAGTGCCCTGGCTGTTATTGATCTTGCTTTTACACTGGCATCGAGGCATCTGGCTTTGGGATGAATATAATCATTGATTCTATTCAGATATTGATTTCTGAAGTTGTCTTTGTTGCATGGGTGTTTTGTTCCTTGGTTTCTGTTCTGGAATTTTGAATTAAGTGATGGCTGTGCATTGTCTGTTTTCTGGAACTGTTCAGCTGATGTGTTCCCAAGGAATGCCTGCTAGTGTTGAAGGTTGCAATACTGGAATGAGCTGGGGAAAGGAAGACTGGAGAAGGGAAGATCTTTTTGTACCATCTAGGCTGGGGTCAGGGAGGAAATAGGGAACACAGTAGATTTCCCACTGAAGAGCTGGGTATAAGACTGGGGGGATTGGATCACAGAATCAGTAGGAGAAATGTAGGTCAACCTTAGACTTCTTTTTGTCCTGGGAGAAGTGGCCCTTGAATTAGCAAGGGGCACCTGATGTAGTTGGGGTCTGAGTAAAAGCAACAAATGGCAGAGAGGTTAGGAGGGTGGTATCTGTGAGAGCCACAGGAGATGTGGGCAGAATGGAGAGAAGGCTTCTGCTGGTTTTCTTTTGCAGTGTTGAGTATGAGTCTTGGGATATTGTCTGGGAAAACAGAGAGAACACATTATGTTTTTAGTGAGACAATATACAAATGATATACGTTGATGGGTGTCAATTTTTAGTAAAAACTTCTTTGTGTACATTGTGTAGTATTTGAAACAAAGCAGTTTGAGTTTTATTATTATATAATATTGCAAGTACCATTGCATTTGATTTTGGTTGATTTTAAAGAACCATTAGATTCTGAGGAATGTATATCAGCAGAAGATCTGCAAAAGCATACTGCAGTTTGGGGGCAAAAGTAAAAATACAGTTGAAAATTAAAAACAAAACTCTGACACTTACTTAAACACTCCATTGTGCCCGTGGACTATGTTTCTATAAGAACGTAGACAAGTCCTTAATTGAAGATAGTGCTGTTCTGGAAATGATATTGTAAGAAGTAGAGTAAGGAACAAAAGGAAATAGTAAGGAGTAGTAAAGTCCTTGTGTGGAATTCTGGTCCAGAGACTTCAAAGATTATAAAACGCATGAGCGATCACTGGTGCCAAAATCCTGCTTAAGGTACAATGTAGCACAGAAATTCCTAAGCAGCCAGTCTCCATCTACAAGGGTGAAATGAGGTAATTGGACTGACATCTACACAAGCAAAGCTTTCCCCTAAGGTAACACTTGTGCTCTTAAACTACCTTCAAAACAACAGCCTTTCCATCAGTTTATCAAGAGTGCTTCACAGTCTACCACACATGAGTCACAGTGCTCTCAACATTTAAAGGCAAGTCTTCAGTCCATTCCTAGATTGTAAGTCAGCCCAAAAGGATTGTATTCAGAGTGGCTTAGCCATCCATAGTTCCACAAACTACAAACACCAACCACTTCTCCCTTTTAGATTTTGTACTGTATGCTTATTCTGAGAAATCTCAGTCTTCATAAAATCTTACTTTTGTCACCAGATGTTGGATATAAGTCATCCATATCATAAATCTCATAAGTTTAAATATTAATGAGCAAATAACAGAATTGCTGGATCTCTTTATTAACCTTTTTTTTGGTTCACACTGATTACTCTTATATTAAGTGACAGAACCAAACATAACCAACCCTAAACCAACCAACCAAGCAATAAAAAATACAATGGGGGAACTGGGATATGGTTCAATAGTGGAGTACTTGCCTAGAATGTACTAAAAGGTCCTGAGTTGAATCTCTAACACCACAAAAATGTTTAAGGAAAATAATTCAATGTTCTTCTTCATTTTTGACAAAACAAAACTGTCATAAATTCTACCATCCAACCAGATATGTCAAATTGGGTGGCTTTTACTGCATTATTCTGCCACAGTATTGAAAAGTGTTAAATTTAATGTATTTTCCCCAACTATTTCTGTGGTGATATGTTAAATTTTTAATAAAACCTGAAGTATCCAGAGATCAACACCCAGTCAAAAACTAGACAGACATAGCTCAGGAATTTCTTGATCTTTGAGTACCAGGCCAAACAGCTGTATTTCAATGGCACACACCTTTAATCCCAGCACAGGGAAAACCAGGGAGTAGTGACCTACACTTTTAATTCCATAACTCCAGAGACAGAACGTTCTGTGTTTCTGGGAGTTCAAGGCTGACTACCAAATAGTGTAGCTCCCACCTTTAATCCTAACCTGGATGGAATACAGCTGTTGAGAAGAGTATTTAAGGCAGTGTAGGAAACCAGTGTAGCCAGAAGTGACCAGGAGTGAAACTGAATAAGTTGCAAGATAGCTGGGTGAGATTTGACTGTGGTGTTTCCTCTCTCTGATATTTCAGCCTTTCCCTGATATTTGGCTCTGAGTCTCTAACAATACAATTTGAATTCATGCTACAAGTCTCCTTGTTTATTTGTAAAATTCAGAGATGGTTGAGTGAGAGGAGCAACAAAAAGGGAGGAAAAAAAAGATGGATATCTTGATAGAGGAAGCCAATACAGGGTTGGAAAGAGACTGGGTGCTAAGGAAATCCCCCAAAACCCACAGGATGCTCCTAGATAGGTACCCAACCAATAATGGAGGGATACCTAAGCAGGATGTCCCCTATAATCAAATGAAAAACCATCCTAAGTGTCATCCCAGAATCTACACCCAACAATGAATGGAGGTGGAGGCAGAGATGCATGGATGAGCACTGGGCTGAGCTCCCCTTACAGTTGGAGAGTCCGGGAGAAGAGTCTGTATGAGCAAGGAGATAGGGAATATGAGGAGGAGCCCCTGGAGATGGTTGCCTGGAGCTCTGGAGAGCACACTGAATCAGTCCCTGGAGAACCATAAGACAAAGAGCTAGACCTTCCAAGGGGGCAACTGTCGATTAGCATGGGTCTGGAGGAGTGGGATCAGACTGTGTTCCTGTAAATGAGCTGGCACCTTGGAGACCATTCCCTACAGAGGAGTGCCTAACTCAGTCTTAATATTGCGATGTGAAAATCGGACCTGCCTGGAATGGATGCACCGTGATGAGCTGACCTTCCTTGAGATTTCCTGCCTTCTTCGGGGAGGGAATCAGAGGATGGGGTGGGGGAAGGCTGAAGGCAGACTGGGAAGGATTGGGAATAGGGAAGGATGGGTGAGCAGGGGGATACATGGAAAAAAGACCTATTCTTAATTAAAAAATTAAGCATCTCATTAAAAAAATAGAAATCCCCATAGATATTCTTACACATTGAATCTCAGAAATGTAATCTTTAGTACTCTCATTATTGTGCATGTAAGGGGCCAGAGAGAGGAGAACTGTTTCACTTGGTTTGCTTTGACTTTGTCAATATCCTTTCATCTAAGCAATATTGATAAATAAGATATTGGTTCCCAGACATTCCTGTTGCTCCCCACATGCAGTTACAGCTATAATATCACACTTGAGAAGATACTTTCAGATACAGACAGTAAGAGCTGAAAGTCTCCTCTGATTATCTAGTATCACTTCATAGTTCTATGACAATGAAGCTAAGTAGACTTTTGCCAATTTTGATCATGTCTCCATTTACCTGTGGTGTCACTGTCCTGCCCTTACTCTAATAATTATGAATGTATTGCCAACATCAATTCCATCAATTCAGCATTTCTCATGGTCTTTTACGAAGCAAGTGAAAAATTTTATCTTTCTTTGTCAAATGGATTAACTTATATGACATGTCTATCCTCCCTTCAAAAATTATCATTCTGAAACTAATTTATTTCAGTTAACACATATCTGGGTTCCCTAAACAAGCACAGTGAAGGGGAATAAAATGAAATGAATTAAATTAGACTTATCAGAAGCAGACTTTGCAGTGATAGGATAAAATTTTAAAGTGACCCTGAAAAGAAAAGATGGAATGGATTTAGGTAAAAAGAGCCACAGCGTTAGATTGAGGGGATGAGGCCTCATTATTATTTGTCTTCATATCTGAAATCCAAGCCTGGATGCCTGTTCCCCAAAGTCCTGTCTTATCTTCAAGAGAAAGTCATTTGTAGTTACATATAATAGATTTGCATAATTTAAGAAACATGCCAATTTCAATTTTAACCTCAACTCAAATGTTACTTAACACATGTATTAATCTCCACTTCAGAAATCCATTGCTAAGGTCAGTCTTATATTAGTTGATTTAAAATACCTTTAAATTTACTAATGAGTCAATATTTAAACATGATTATCCAACAGTAGTCTACAGAGATGCTGAAGAGTGCATGGATCTTAACTAGGGGAATACAATCCTTTATCATCTCAATCTTGGGGCCATGAGGTACTGAAAAAGGCAGAGAGGCTCCAGGAAAGTCTGACCATCAGCAAGCAAGTGTGAGTCATGGCAAGGCTGTGCCCATTAAGCTTTGGCTTGAACTAAAATTTCTCTGTATCTTTGTCTTCCTTTGTACACAAGGAGCACACAAGCATGTACAAATTCTCAATCTTTATTTCTCTATTTATTTTCTCCCAAATTTTGTCATTTGTGTTTTTGTATTTTCTCTAAATTGTGTTTTCCCCTTTTGGCTTCTCAATTAATTCCAATATTAAAAACAATAAAGAGCTTTAGCAATATTATGACTTCTTTTCAATTATATTTTTCTGGAGAGGCAAAGAGTATTCCACAGTGCAATTATGTTGCATGGACTTAATTTTCAACTAGAAGTTTCTAGTTATCTTTTTCCTTGGTTATTTTTTAATTTAGCACTGTCTTAACCAAATTATTTAGTTCTTTGGCTCTGTGTTGTGCTGCACAAACTAAGTCCTTTTATTGTCTCTTCTCTCTTTTCCTTCCTAGGACCTAGATTTTAAAACTGTATGCTTTGTGTTCCAGTTGATGCAATTATTATTTTTTTTTTGAGAATCACAGTAATTATCTTAAAGTGTCATCCAGCTTCTTTTCCTCATAGCTGATAGCAACACCTTCTCCCTGGTTTCTGCTCCCATCTTATGGGACTACATCCTCAGGTGAACATAGAAGTAAAAGAATATTGTGAAATAATTCTCTTCAAAACATCCATTCTATTGACTATGAATTAAATGCCCTTACATTTTCTTTTCTTATTTATTTATTGTTATTATAAATAAAATCATGTTTTTTATCCATGTATCCCTTTGTTCAAACTCCCTTCCCTCCCTCACCCATTCCAGTCACATTTTTCAAATCAGAAATAAAAAACTTTTGAGCTTCAAGGGTATTTACCTAAACCGTCTAATATCAATATCACTAATATCATTGGCCTTTTAGCTTTATTTCAAGTGTCTGCTCTTCTTTTCTCTGCTTTTTTCTCAATTCTCATTAGTTTTAACATTTGGTATTCTGTAATTGCATAATGATACATTATGGAGGATGTAATTTTTATCTCCTTGAGTAGACTGTGAGATTCTTTTGTTGCTAATCTCTTGCTCTGGTTCATTATTGAGAGTCTCTTTCCTGTTTGTTCCTATGAGTACTTCTATTGAAACATTGTTATTAAGCAGAGGTTGTCCCAAAATGTTGTCTGTGTCTTTACATTCAATTCCAAATAACATATCTTTATAATTCAAAAAGAATTCTTCAAGTGTTTCCTTTTACTGTTTCTAATCCCTTATCATATCTCAATTACCCTGGTTTATTTATTTGCCATAGATTCACTGTGGTTGGAAAGTGTTTCCCAATTACATGTGCTGGACGCTTGGACCTCAGTGTGGTGGTATGGAGGCAGGAAAAGCTACAATAGGTGAGTAGGTAGAAGATGGGTAGGTCTTGACAAGGTACTGTTCTTAGAATGGTTGGAGTAGTGTATTACACAGCATGCATAGTTTCTTTCAAGAGAAAATTGTAAAACAGGGAGCCAGACATTCTAGCTGTTCTTGGCTTCTTTTCCAGAACTCATTTGTTGTTTCCCTCCTGCACAGGCTTCCAACATTTTAGGCTATTTACTGGAAGCCTTTACCAGAGCTGATCCAGTGTTGTGTATTCTTGGACCTCCAGAAATGTGAGTTAAATAGACATCCACCCCTTTAAAAAAATATCCTGCCCTAGATATCTTATTATAGTAAGAACAAATACACCAATACATACTTTATAGTTTCATTTCAACACTTTAAAGCATTATTTTTGTCTGTTCTGGATACATAACTACTATCTGTGGACACTGGATGTGTACTAGACATTTTATCTTCCTTAATCTTTTTTTTCCTTTCAACTCACAAAAGATAGCCTGTCTGAAGTTTGTTTTCATTGGCCATTATCTTTATAATGCAGGTGCCTACTGATTCTCACTTGCCCTTTTGCATTTAAGAGACAATAGACTACTGTGAATCATAAGTGGAAGGGTAAAGACTTTTTTTTTTTTCTCATTTAACCAGTTTTACTCGGAAGGCTTCAAAAGGAAACTGACCGTGTGCTTCTGGACTCTCAATGAACAAGGTCCAAAAGTACACACACATCTCAAAGCATCTGTCCTGGGTCCCTGAAACAAATCACCATGAGAAATAATTCTGTACTTTTATCCTGTTAGGAATAAGTGCTTGAGGTTGAGATGTTTTGTCCCAATGAGATATAGAATATCTGAAAATTACAAAATACTTACTTATTGCACCAGATGTACCTAATGTTTCCAAGTAAAGCTTCACAGTTTCATCATCTGTCCCCTTTCATACAATAATACTTTTCTCACTTATGTTATGACAAATAAATCGTAAGGTTAAAATTAATGACCCTTCCTGAGGCACATGCACAATGTACTAATGCGTTTTCCTCCAGCAAACTTTTTTTAACTTTATGGGCAGTTAATTTTTTTTTTATTTTATGGGCAGTTAAATTTTTAAACATATTCTTGCATTTAGTGCAGCATCTTATCATAACAGGATGGATTGTAGGTAAGGATGACTTCCTAAAAAAACTTCCACCTTTTTCAGAAAGGAAGTCACACTAAATGGCCAAGTCATGTGCAAGGAGCAAGTAAATAGTAAACGAAGATTTATGTCCACATTTCAGAGGCAGCTCTTTGTTGTTATTGCTTGGCTCAATTCTCCCTCCAGTCTGCAGGTTCTGTTTACGCATGCTTTCTTGCATGATGACATAAGCCTTGACTAATGGCTCACTCTACCATGTGCTCCAGTAAGACTTCTCCTTCAGGACACAAAACCCAAGAATGTATCCATGCTTTAGACTAGAGAGAGCAGGTATCTATCTCCATCTTCAGCATTCAACTCTCATTTATCAGCTTCTGTCCTCAGTCTTTAAAATCCTTTATTGATGCTGTTTCTCTCACATTGCAATAATCATGATCAATTTGTAAATCTGTGGCTCATTACTCTTACTGAAGCATAAAAGCAGTATGTTCTCTCTTGAATAGGAAGTACTCACCAAACAGTTAACGATGAGGTACATTGTTTCATTGTATGCTATGTTTATTAATATTTTTAAATCATATTTATGACAGACACATTTTTAATGATTTGTATAAATATCTACCTACATATACAAATAAATACAGGAAAACATAAATGAAGAAATTATTCTATAATGACAAAGTTAAAATAAAAATTGTTTTTAAGATATGTTTGAAATTGGTAGAAAATTTGGCCAGGTTTTCAGGGCCAGTTACTGATGAGAGCTGCCTTTTGTAATCCATTCTCTCTCTCTCTCTCTCTCTCTCTCTCTCTCTCTCTCTCTCTCTCTCTGTCTCTGTCTCTGTCTCTCTCATATTTAATCAGTCTCTCATACATTACATCCTTACCACAGATTTTTCTCCCTCTACTTCTCCCAGTCCCCACCATCTCCCCTAATTCCACTCCTCGTAAATTGTGTTGGTCCTGTCCAAGAGAAGAAGAAGAAGAGGAGGAGGAAGGGGAGAAGGGGGAGGAGACCTCCCATGAATATCCACTGAACATGGTCTAACAAGATAAAATAAGACTGGGCACAAACCTTTATATCAAGGCACTGGCAACCCAGTAGGAGAACAAGGGTCCCAAGAACAGGCAAAAGAGTCAGAAGCATCCCCTACTCCCATTGTCTGGAGTCCCACAAGAACACCAAACTGCATAACCATAATATGTATGCAGATGACCTAGCTAAGACCCATACAGTTGATGTTTGTCACTTCGGTCTCTGTGAGCCACTATGTGCCTGCTTACAACATTCTGTAGGCCATGTTCTTCTAGGCTCCTCAACCCCTCTGGCTCCTCTGGTTCTTTCTCCCCCTCTTCTGGGTGGTTGTTTCCTTGGCTCCACCTAGTGTTTGGCTGTGGTCCTCTGCATCTGGTGCCATTATTACTGAAAGATATCCCTCTGATGACAATTAAGGACTGGGTACCAATCTATGAGTATAGCAAAATATTAAGAATCATTTTATTGTTTATTTGTTGTTATTGGTAAGTTGGTTGGCTCCATCCTGGGTCTCTGGACAGTCCTACCTCAGTTTCCTTGCCATCCAGGTAGTATCATGTGTGGGCTCCTGTGGTATAGGCCTCAAGTTGGAACAGTCATTAGTTGGCCACTCCCAAAAGTTCTGAACCACTATTACTCCAGCACATCTTGCAGGCAGGACAGTTTGTAGATTGGAAGTCATGTAGCTGAGTTGATATTATAGTTCCACTGCTGGGAGTCTTGCCTAGTTAAAGAAGATGTCCAGTTCAAGCTATGTATCTGCCATTATTAGAAGATTTTGAGAGGGTTAATCTCACAAATTCCAGGAAGTTTCCACTACACTAAGTTTCTATATTGTCCCTAAAAGACCCCCAATTCAAGTTGTGTCTTCCAGTACTCAGTCTCTGTCCCAATATACCCCCCCACCTCATCCTGCCTGTACCCATTCCCACCCACTCACATTCAATTAACAAAATACATTCTATTTGCCTCTTCTGAGAGAAATCTATATATCATCATCATATCCCCATAGCTCCTCCCCATGCCATGAGCTCATTGTTACTTTGCCTCTGTGGGTCTGTGGACTATAACATAATTAGCCTTTCCTTAATTGGTAACATCTACTTATAAGTGAGTACAAATCATGTTTGTCTTTTTGGGTCTTGGTTACACCACTCAGGATGATCTTTTCTAGTTTTTTCCATTTGATTCTAAATTTTACAATGTCATATGTTTTAACAGCTGAGTATTATTACTTCATTGTGTAAATTTACCACATTTTCTTTATCCATTCCTCAGTTGAGGGACTTCTAGGTTGTTTCCAGGTTCTGGCTATTACATTGACTAATTTTCATATGTTGAACCATCCCTTAATTTCTGGGATGAATCCTAGTTGATTATAATGGATGGGTTTTTTTTTTTTTTGATATTTTCTTGGATTCAGTTTGTGTGTATTGTGTTGATTATTTTGCATCTATGTACATGAAGAAAATTTATTTTCAATTATCTTTCACTGTTGAGTCTTTGTGTGATTTAGGTATCAGGGTAACTGTGGCCTCATAAAATGAATTTTGCAATATCCATTCGGTTTCTACTTTGTGTAATAATTTGAAAAGTATACCATTGCCCTTCTTTGAAAGTCTGCAAGAATTCTGTGCTAAAATCACCTGGCCCTGGTCCTATTTTGGTCACCAGACTTTTAATAGCTGCTTCAATTTAAATTGTTTGATCTTGATTTACCTTTGGTAATTGGTATCTATTGAGAAAACTATTTCTTTTATATTCTTTTAATTTTGTGAAGTACAGGTTTTTAAAGTATGATCAAATGGTTCTTTGCAATTCCTCAATATCTTTTATTATGCTCTCCTTTTGTTTCTGATTTTGTTTGGGCCAGGATAGGGTGAAGAAAAGAAAGAAGGCTATCAAAAGTTGACTGTGTGGCTTCTGAGGGAATGCTGGCAATCTGGGAGATTACCTGGTGTTCTGGGTACCAGCATGGCCTCTGGGAAAACAAGGGTCTTCTGCTCATTAATTATTTCGAGTTAAAGGAAAGACTGTGAAATTTTAAATACATACATATTAAAAGGCCATAAATATTTTGTAGATGAAAGTTGATCTATTAGGGAGAAAAAAATTATTCTGGAGATCACCAGTTGAGAAACCAAACATTTGGATTATTTTTACTCTTATTTCATATAATACACCCTGCCCACAGGGTTTGTTTTCTTCCCTTTTCTCAACCCCACACCTCCCTCTTCCTAAAATCCACTGAACCCTTGTTTTCCTTCAGAAAAGAGCATGTCTCCCAGTGATATCAACCAAACTCAGCATAACACTATGCAGTAAGACTAAGCATGTACTCAGCAGAACAAAGCAACTCAGTAGAAAGGTAAAGGTCCCATGATCAAGTAGAAGAGTCAAACTAGTTCCACTCTAATTATTCAGAATCCAACAAAAAACACAACTTAAAGAACCATAGTGTGTATGCAGAGGGTCTAGTTTAGATGCATGCAGCCTGGGTGTTTGCTGCTTCAGTCTCTGTGAGTGTCTATGAGCCCTACTTAGTTGACTCTGTGGATTTTAGCCCAAGCTGTCTAATTCTGTTGTCCTCTCTTTATAATAAAAATGATACTTCTAAATGACACAATTCTGGATATAAGAATAGAGATTTAATTAAAAGTTACTTGTATGTTTTCTCTTTTTTAAAATAAATTTTTATTGCTTTAGAATTTTCAAAATATATATTATGTTGTGATCAAATCCACCACTTATTTGCGCTCCTATTCTCTTACCAGTTTTCCCATCTCAATTTTATTCTTTTTATTTGTCAATTAGTCTACTTTCTGTTTCCATGAGTGGACTGGTATAGAACCATCTAGTAGCTCATAGTTACCTCTTGGGGGCAACATCTCTGAAGAAAACAAACTATTTTTTCAAAGCAGCCATTGATTGGAAATATCTTGACTGTTTTTTTGGTTTCTTCCTTTTTTTTAAGAGAAGTACTTAAAATATCTTTAAAGTATAGAACTAACTAGATTGCAAAGATAATAGGTAACTATATATACCAAGAGAATTAAAACAAGTAGGCAGATACTTCCTTTGTTCATCTGCCAAAAATTATAGAAAGATTCACTTGAGCCCCTCAAACTTTTGACACTGTACTCAAAATATTCAATATTTATAAATGTGCTGCAAAAATTGACTTGAGGTTTAAAATACTCTCCAGCAAGTAAGACAGTTCACAGAATAGACTAGGAATCATGAGGACTGACTATGCCCTTATAATAATAATAATGCACTGTGGTGGAAATGCTCTCTGTACGCTGTAAATAAAGGACTGTTTTGGCCTATGCACAGCACCATAGAAGTGGGTGGAGAAACAGAGGACAGGCAGGTAGGAAAAGGGCAGAGTTAGTCAGTCACCATTCCACCCCCGAAGGAGGAACATGTAGAGGTACAGGTGAGCCACAGACTGAGCCATGTGGTGGGAAGATTAATGGAAATGAGTTGAATTAAGATGAAAGAGCTAGCTAGTAATGTGCTTAAGACATTGGCCAAACAGTATAAAGTATATAAGTGTCTAATTCATTTCTTTGGGGGACAAAAGCCACCATGGACCAGGTCCCAAACCTCCGTGCCCAAACAAACCCGCAAAACATTCTACAACAATGCACATTTAATTCTCCCGAGATTAGTTTTCTTGTACCTTGGATGATAATAGGTTTATTATTAATAGTTATCTACACTGTATTCAGATGAACTGAATTGTTTGTGAGGACAACAGTAGAAAGTAGTATTAAATAAATTGTGAGTCTATAAGTTATTTATCTTCTCAGGATAAAATGCCAACTCAATAAGATACAGATTCAATGGGAGAGTCTGCCTCAAAATTAAGATGAAGCATGATCAAGGAAGACAGAACATATCATTCTTTAGCCTCTATATATGTATATCTGTATATACACATGAACATACATGAGAACACATAGACACAAAACACACACAATCACAATGTAGTTTTATTATAGGTTCCTTCTTATAAATATTGAGTTTTAAATTATTACATCATATTGGATAACATAAAACAGTGCATGTGCTTAAAAGTGTTTGGTTAAAAAAATGTCTTTCTTGAACTGAAGAACTACATTGCTTCAAAAATAAGGTTTATCGTATTTTAAAAAATACTTACAGGGGCTGATTTGTGTAAAATTGATACTTACGGAACAAATACCTAATTTACAGCTGGCATTTAAGGATTGTGGGCACAGATACATTGAAAGATTGTAGACAGATTCATTGAATGGAATAATAGCAGAATTAAATTGTTGTTTTTCTTCTATCTTCAAACCCATACTAATTACACCCATACACACACTCATGCACACACACTTACAAACATGCATAATTAATATAATATACATTTCACTCAAATATTCATTTCATAGAATGAATTATTTTGCTTTGACATTAATCATTGATATTCACCAGTAGCAAAATAGTGACTAATGTATATTATTTAGATGTATTAAATGTATATGTACAGATCTATACTATAAATAAAATGTCTACACAAAATTGAGTAAGTATATGTCCACTGCCATTATCTTTAGACAATTGACTGACATTTTAGAAAATCTGATCCTGATAACATAATATACTCACAATCAAAGGAAACAAACCAGAACACATTAACCTGATTATATTAAAAAGTGCTGTCTCTCACCTAGTTATATCTAAATATGTAGTCAGGAAAATTAGCTAAACGAATTCACCATTGTAGAGAAGACTTATATTTCCAGATAGATTTATGTAAAAATATATTCATAATCTTGAGATAGACAAAAAATTAAATATAACATAAGAAATGTAAATCAGAAAACAATGTAAAATATGAAAAATTACACTGGGAATATTTGCTGGTATATAGAGCACATATCTTATAAAATGACTATATAAAAATAGTATTAGAAACACCTACAATTTAACAGAAAAAATAAAACATTTAAGAAATGAGCAAAAGCTACAAACAAAATCTGTATTTAAAAATGTGAAAAATAAAGCCTAATGTCTTAGTCACTGGAGGAAACAATATCAAATGAAAAGTATTAGAATAGATTGTAGCATCAGTCCTGTAACTGTGCTCAAAAAGCAGAAAAAGTAACATGTAGCTTAAAAGAATATGGAGCTCCTCAAAATCATAATCATTGTGAAGACTACATGATACAAACATTTTATAAATCAATTTTAGATATTTCTATAAATAAATTAATGCAAATATTCTTGGTGTAATATAGCAGACTAATTCCTAGGCATTAATTTGGAAGATCAATCCTCATGAGTCCTCATAACCATTAGCAGTTCCTCTGTGAATTCATTCTTCTGTGGGTCCATGCATGTGTATATGTTCCTGCATGTGGTGACAGCCAGTATCTTCATGCATCTCAGGGAGTTGTCTACCAATAAGGTAGATTACCACTTGTAGGGGCTCTATTATCAGATACCCTCTTGCAAATGAATGCAAATTGTGGCATATCCATGCAAGGGAATCTTGCAGAGCAATAGCAACACAATTCCAATGAATCTCTGAGTCTCTAAGATGTTGAGTAGAATCAAATCTCCAAAGGTTATACTGTTTGAGTCTGCTTACGAAATGCTGAATAAGACAATGTGGAATAGACTGGCAATTGGCTGGCAGGGTTGAAGCAACTGTGATCATGAAGGGGTATCATGGTTAGTGTTTGCAGGGAAGTAACATTTCTCTGTATGTTGATGATAGTGAACATCTGTGTATTATAGACTTGAAAATATGTTGATGTAAACCTGTGGTGATACATTGTATATTTAAAAAAAATCCACCTGGAATATCAGAAAACAGAATCACCCACAGTCAAGTCATGAAAGTCAGAGAGTAGTGACCCCCACTTTTAATCCCTTTACTTAGGAGTCAGAGTTCTTTCTGGGTTTCCATTTGTTCAAGGCCTAACAGCTAAGCAGTAGTAACTCACACCTTTAATTCTAAATCTAAGATTATGATGCAGAGTTAAACTCCGAAGTGAACCAACTGGGCAGGTAAGATATTTAAGACAGAAGGAGGCAGAGATTCATGCATTCTGTCGAAATAACCAGTCATGCTGAGGACGCTTGAAGATAATATTTATCCTGTTTAGGCTGAGAAACTGGCTGTGTGAGAATTAACTATGGTCTGTTTCCTTTTTCTGATATTCCAGCTTTTCCCCAATATCTGGTTGTGGGTTTTCATTATATACTAACTAGAATTATAAATAAAATATAATATAAAATATAACATATAAAGAAAATGTCACGTTTATCAACTGGAGATTTTAAAATACAATATACAAAATTAAGAACAGGGAATTTCTCCCATAAAACTGCTTTAATGTAGTACTGTATGTTTTAGCAAACCTCAAACTTGTGTCTATTATGATAGTTTTGCTATGGTTTGCTTTATTTGTTTCTTGAAACCCACATTCTTATATATTTGGCTATCTGAGTACTTACCAACCCAGACATTGCATACAATAAATTTTAATGAGTAATAGTTACACTAAGGTGCCTTTTAGTTCCTATTAGAATTTTAATCTCCATAAACAGACTTTTTCCCTCAAGTATTCACAGGTTTTCTTTTATCATTCAAAAATCTTGTTTAGTGATTGTTCTGAGTCAACATAAGCCAAGTGAGTCCCCTGTCCTAGGCTACACTCTTAAATGAGCTGCATTTAATAGATAAATAGCATTCTAATTAATATCTCACTGCTTAAGCATCTCCTTACCACAGATTCAGCAACATATGTCTCCTTGAACCCTGAATACACCAAAGTCCTAGCTGACTCTTTGACTTTGATGATTCAAGAGCCCAGCTATCTCCTATCATCTGCTTTATGCCTCATTCCTTGACTCTTAAGATTATCCTGCCCAAGATTTTTCAGACAATGTGTAAATCAATTACTTTAAATCATTGCATGAAATGGGTGACATCAGCTAATCCTACAACAAATGTAAAAGCAAGCTTTAGATAGTTGTTTTCACTAACATCTCTTGATGAACATGAAAAATGTAGGTATCATTAAAATGCAATTCAGAATGACTGGCTGAAAAACATCCTTCTCTGTGGGTCTATCTAGTAGCCCTCATTCATAATACTGAAAAGAAATGAGTTTTGCACTCTGGAGGTAAACCTTTTAACTGGACTTAGACTGAAAATTGGAATGTACCAGTGAGAAAATGGGAAATCAGATGTTTTAATAAGGATCTAGAGTATCCATTGACTCTGGGGCCAATTATAGAAATAGCTGTGGGTTGTAATAAAGAACCCAAAATAAAACTATAGTATGAATAAATAAAAATGTAAGGCCAGACTAATGATTCTTTTCATAAATAAATTAATATTCTCAACAGCTGTTTCAGATACAGAAAAAAATGTTTAGCTTTCAGTACAGTGTCTTGATAAAGAAAAAAAGTCAAGGATACTGTGAAATCTGAATCAAATTTACTCCCAGACATTTCTTCCTAAATTAACAAGTTAAGAGGATATTTTTGCCTCTCCTGCTTCTTACCAAAATGGAAACAGTAGTAGCTTTGGCCTCATTGTTAAGATTTATTCAAAATATCATGTTGACATAAAGCATTTAAAATAGCACCCTAGGTGGAACAAATAAGCAGTGAATAGCAGTAACACTTAACAAACAGACAGTCTCAGGCTCATTTGATCAAATTAACGTTAGAAAAACCATAGAACGTTAATTGGTTTGTGAAATGTGTTACAAAGTCTTAAAATGTTAGTGTGTACTATGAATCTGGAAGTAGACCATGTGTATTAATTCTCAAAATGAATAGAATGCATAACTGGTATTTTTCAGAACATGCCATAAGAACTACCGTGTCCTGGCAGCATCTTTAGTATATATGATTATATGCTCTTGGACCTTGCAAAAGACTTCATTTTGCTGGCCATTTTAATTTAGTTATTTTGATATAGTCATCTCTATGCAAAGAATTTTTTTATATTTTATTTATTGAAGTCTTTTCTTTTCTTGTATCCCCATTCCCCCTCCCTTCCCTCTTCCCAATCCCTCCCATTCAGCCTTCAGCCTCCCCTCCACTCCCATCCACTCCTCAAAAAGAGCAAGAAGTCCCAAGATGAGTCAGCTCAGCATGGCACATCCACTCCAGATAAGTCCAATTTCCTCATCCCAATATTAATACTGGGTTAGATGTTCCTCTGCAGACAATGAGCTCCAAGGTGCCAGCTCACACACAGGAATGCAATCTGATTCCGCCACATACTTGAGGCTTGAGGCTGCAAATACTGTCCATGCCAATGGGCTGTTGTCTACTGTGGTGGAATGTTCTCTGTATGCTGAAAATAAAGGAACTGTTTTGGCCTATGCACAGCACCGTAGAAGTGGGTGGAGAATCAGAGGGCAGGCAGGTAGGAAAGGGTGGAATTAGTCAGTCACCATCAGACCCCCAAGGAGGAACATGTAGAGGTACGGGCTGAGCCACGGGCTGAGCCACAGGCTAAGCCATGTGGCAGGAAGATTAATAGAAATGGGTTGATTTAAGATGAACGAGCTAGCTAGTCATGTGCTTAAGATATGGGCCAAACAGTATAAAGTATATAAGTGTCTGATTCATTTCTTTGGGGAACAAAAGCCACCGTGGACCAGGTTCCAAACCTTCGCCTTGGACCAGGTCACAAACCTCCGGGCCAAAACGGGCACCCCAGAAAATGTACTACAACACCTACCCTTGGAGGGCCTAGCTCCTTTTCTGGATGGCTCCACAGTGGCTGTTCTTGATTCAGTTAGCTCCCCAGATCTCCAGCTAGCCATCTCTGCGGAACTTCTCCTCATAATCACTATTCCCTTGCTCATACAGACACTCCTTCCTGACTGTCAGCAGGACCAGAAGCCTGGCCCAGTGCTCAGCTGTGGATCTCTCTTTGTTGGATGTAGGATCTGTGGTGACACTTAGTGTCGTTATTCAGCAAAGATATTTTAATATTGTCTTAACATGTTTGTAGCAAAATGGATCTTTTTAAAAAGCATCAAATTAGATGCAAACACACACACACACATCCCTGACTTCAATCATTGCAATTTAGCTTTCTACTCTATTCATAATATTTTGGAATTTTATCAGTCTATATTAATTCTAGAGAATTGAAATATGTATACAATCTATTTTTGATTGAGTCAAGTGATCTTAGGACATTATTATAAAACAGTAAATTAAAAGTTTACATTTGATACTTTACTGTAAAGAAACATCTAAGAATATCATTTAATTGTGGCGTGACTATAAAGTTGGCAGTGAGGCTATGGGATATTATCTGGACCCACATCTTTTTCTTTTTCTAAGTCAATTCCTTGTATAATCAAATACAATAAGCACAATTAGCTTACAAAGCAGACAATTTCATTGTCTAGATTTTGAAATGGAAGACACAATAAATTCTATTGGTGCCTTAAAATTATTATTGGAAAGTAAATAACTATGACATGTTTATAGAGTAATTAGAGAAGATGAGAGACAAACCACTTGGGACATCAGAAAATTATTAGAAAATGAGCAAACACTAGGCTTAAAAGGATTGAAGGGCTTTTCTGAATTAAGCAGGTGTCATTACTTCTTTTGCTGATACGTGGTTTAACAAGATTGGCATCAACTCCTACTTCTTTCCTCAAAGAGACTCATAATGGAATAAGGATAAGGCAGGCATTGGGAGACTATGTGACTTCTTCACACTACATTTGCCCCTTGTTTTCTTACCTATCTGACAATTGGTTTTCATATTATTTTTCCACTTCATCTCACTGCCCTAAGTTTCAATAGCTCCTGTTGTCTTTTTGTTTTGGTTATTTCTAGACCCCAGGTTCAAGCTTATGATTAAACATAAGGAAGGGTTGGGAGAAATTCAGAGTGCCTATGTACTTTGGTCCACAAAGATATAGACAAATCCATATGTTAGCCTATTTATGGTACGTAATGTGTGATGTCACCTGGTGAAGAAAAAGAATCAATTTGTGGTCTGCCACTAACCTTTGTCTTCCTATCTACTTTACTCATGATGAGATGATCACAGGTTGCTGAAACTCTGTACTTCCTCCTTCTCTGCAACTTGGGAATAACAGTATGAAGGTTAAATAACAATAATCCCCTGGGTTTTAGCACTCCTGGTCCTTGGTGAGTATCTTGGAAATAGCAGGTATTATTGACCTCTGATCTAAATGTCTCCCCTTGGTTTCTGCCCCAGTTCTCCAAATAGCTCCTTTGATAATTGTACTTGAATATTTTACAGAGATTTCAAAGTCCTATAAAAAGGTTTACTTATCTCTTCTCTTGGCTACCAACTCCTCCATAGATTCTGCTCCCATGGTTTAGTTCTGCTACATGCATGGCCATTTGGGCAGCATCTCATTCATCTCCCAGCATTTTTTTGTTTTACATACTCCTTGGTACCAAAGAAATGTACGTGGCAACTATTTAAACATACTTCATTCTTTCTGATTTCTTTGTTAACATTCATTCTACTGCCCCTTATTTGATTGTCTCTAAATTAGTTTTTCTAAATGTATTTATATGGCCTACCCTTTCAGCAGAGCTCCACTACTTGAGACATCCTATAGTTGTCCATTGCTTTAAAAATAAAGATCTTATTTCTCATTCTGGACTCAGGTCTCCAAATCCTTCAAGTATTGCTTCTGCAAGAAGAATCATGTGTCTTTTGATTCATTTTCAAGCTCTAGATTTTCTCTTAGTCCATTGGATTATTCATGTTCTCATGCTTCAGAATGTGTTCTCTGTAGCAATTTCCTTTGAGCTAATGCAGACCAATTTGGGAGGAAGCTCCTTAATACATAAAATGTTAAAAGGAGGTAAAGCAATAGTGGTTCTAAAGAGAAGTGAAACATCCATTCTGTAGGTGAGCCCCTGAAAGACACACACCCATCAATCAATTCAGTTGCCAGCATGTTATGTTGTAAGTTTCAGGTTTTCAGATTTCTTGAACTGTCTCCCAGGCTAAGGTAGGTTTTGATGATATAGCTATGTTGAATCATTTCCTCACCTCCAGTAAAACTCACTGATTCACCAAGTTGGACTTTGGGGCTATCTTTTTTTTTTGTCTGAATAGATTTTCGTTCATGCATCCACAAGAAGTGTCATACAACACATGTGCATTCTGCTCTGTTTGGAATGATTCTGAACATGATAGGTAAACTTTATTGTGAGCTCATTAGGAACATCACTACTTCAATTATCATTCCACTGACTTCTAAGAAAAATCATACATTCCTGTTAAGAACCTTCCCTCCCCTTCATAATATCAGCTACTTAAGAGAATGTGTTTTTGTTGTTTGGTGTTGGTAGATAAATTTATTAACTTATTCCTCTGATTTTAAAAAAATCCATAAAACAAAAAGTGGAATGTCTTGTTTTCAGTTCTGGTAAAAGTAACTGGATGAAAAAATCACATCAATATGATTCTGCCAAAATGTTTTGACAAGGGATACAGAAATGGATGTGGGTAATATTACCCTGTGTGCAAGCATGAGGACCTGAGCTCAAATTCTCAAGACCCACATAAAAAGCGGATCCTGTGCATGCAACCTCAGTGCAGAGGGGTAGGACCAAAGACCCGAGAGTTGATGGGGTTTGTGGCATATACAAAATGTTGCAAACTCTGGATCCAATGAAAGACTGAGTCTGTCTCAGATCAACAAGGCAGAGAGCAATAGAAAACACAGGCATAGACACCTGTGTGGATATGTGAATATATCACACACATATTCAAAATACATTTTCATAATAAAAATAAATGTTTTAACCATGGAAGTATTATATACAGAAAACACAATTATTTTGCAAAGAAGACTACTGGTGAGTTCTTCAGCAAATATTAAGTGTATGTTATTGGTGTAGCTGATAAGCCATGTAGTGTTTCTAGAATTAAGCCACACAAATAGCAAAATCCACCCATACCACTGGATGACTTTCGTTTAGAATAGTTGGTGTGAGTCACTGTTTATGAACTGCATTAGATGCAGTGATAAGTTACCTATCCTGGCTGTTTACAATTTAAAACAGTGCACCTATCTTTCACTTGGGAGAGAAGAGTGATTTTTCTGTCAACCTAGCAATGGGACTTGAATCTCTATCTGCCAAGTGTGATTTCATTTCCCTAATATGACCAATGTTTTACCAGGGGAGCCATGTGAAGACAAGAATTTCAGAAACCTGTGTCATATACCACTGTGATATTTAACCTATCAATCAACAATTATTCTGATTATTATAACCTTATAGTATTCATAGTCTATAAAATTTTCATAACCTAGAAGTTCAGTTTGAGCTTCTATTATTTAATCTACCACTGATTGCTGTATGGAATCAAAGGCTGAATAACACACAGTGGCAACTAGCATATGATAAAAACAACCCTCTGAAACATTTCACAGATTTTTTTTTTCATAAGGTATTAACGGTAGTCAATATTTATCTGTTTGCTCACACCCCACTGCTTGCTCAGCAGTATGCTACCTAGGAAACTTTTATTGGAAATTTATTTTAAAAGAAGATCAGCATACAATTCAAAGCCTGTGTGAAAAAAAATTAATGAGGATTTAAAAAGTGATAGTTTTAAAAGAATGTGTTCCAGGAATTCATGCTTAACTTCTTCTTCAGCAAGGATAAGTTAATTTGTGGTATTTAAAGGCTTTAACTTGAAAAGGCACTGAACCCTCTGTGTGACAAAGTCTTCATTAGACAACCTTTTAAATTTGTATGTCCTAATCAATTTGCTTATTAATACTAACACTGAATAAAAATGGAACTTGAGATTGTGATCATATATAGAAAGTTAGTTACTGGTTCACTGAATGCTCAGCAACTTACCAATGGCTATACCACTAAAGAAAATGACACTGCCATATGCCATGAACAAATTATCAAAATTCAGCATATACAAGTATGAAACTGTAATGGAACAAAACTAAGTAATCAAAAGTAATAGAAAAACTTTAGAGCCAATGAGTTTCTGAATAATTTGTCTTGATTAAAATGCAAATATATATTCTTTTCCACAACAGGCTAGAAACTAAGAATTATATTTTAATATTTCAGACTGTATTGAAAAGTTATGAAAAGTACGAGAAATTCCAAAAAGATGGCCACTATCCCACAACTTGCTTTATCTCATTTATATAGCAAATTGTTTACATATTTTTAAGGTGCTATTCTAAGAAATCAAACAAACTAAAACAAAACTCATAATACATGACTGTTAGAAAAAATAAAAGTAGTTGTACATACTTACCTCAACATAAGGATTACATATATATGATATATATTTCAGATATATATTCTCCTGACTATTTTGATTTAAATATTCTAAAGGTGATATGTTCAACTGATTAATTTTTTATTTAATTTTTCCCATCCTCATCACTGCTTCCCCTCCCTCCCCTTCTCCCAGTCCTCCCTCAGCCTCTTCCCACCCCACTCTCCCATTCATTCCCAAGAGAGGCCATGGAATTCCAGAGTGAGTCAATTGGGTCTGGCATATCTAGTTGAGGTTGATCTGAGTCCCTCATTCCAGTATCAAGGCTGAGAAAAGTGCTCCCTTGCAGAATATGGACTCCAAGAAGCCAATTTATGTACCAGGAATAAACTCTGGTCCTACTGCAGCAGGCTCCACAAACTACCCACACTGTTTAACTGTCATCTACATTCAGAGGGTTTGGATCCATTCCCCGAAGGTTCCTTGGCTGTCATTTATGTCTATGAGCTCCCAATAGATGGGTCAGCAGTGTACTCATTGGGTCTCCTCATTATGACCCTGATCCCTTTGCTCATGTAATCTATGCTACACATACTTTGAAACCCAGTATTCTGGAGGTAGAGGCAGAGACAGAAAGATTCTAAGTTCAAAGCCAGCCTGGGCTGCATAGAGAAAACCTGTCACAAATAAACTCAAATGAATATATATATGTATATATATATTACATACTGTAAACATGCATGAAAATAGCATATTATAAGTGTGTGCATATGTCTTGTTCCATACATCAGCTTAGAAGTAAATTTCAGCCTTATTTATGGAACAATGAGATCCTTTCCTTAGACAAACTGAAACGATGAAGACCTTCTCATTCTGTAGACAATGTTGCTTTGTGGTTCCATGAACACAATGTCTTAGTAGATGGAAATTATAAAGGACATATGAATTCATTGTCAGAGACTTTCAGTGGTATTTTCAATGTACTTGAAGTAAAAATTTATCCATTTTCAGAACCTTCGGTGTGATCTTCAGATTAATTTTTCTTATCTCCTCTAAGAAATTTGGACTTCCATCCTGTTCCAAAGTGATTTCCCTTGCTGGATACTTTATGAGTGAGAATTTTACCTGCCATAGTGAATTAAATTCAAGGAGAACAGTGAAATATATGACCAATCATTTATCAGGATGATAAAGCAACACAATTGCTAATTCAGTTCTCAGAACACTTCACGGTTTTCATTAATACTAATGCTTGGGGGATAAAACAGCAAAAAGATTGATTAAATCCTGTATTTGTTCAGCATATGTAGACTTTGTCAGCTTCTTAGTGTTTCGGGAAAAATTTTGTTTGCTTCCTTTTCCTTAATTTTTAACTGAAATATACACTGTTCTATGAATAAACTGCTGTTGAAAGAAAAACTATTTTACTTATATTCCTTTTATGTATAAATAAATTCTATATACTTATAAATAACTCCTCTGGGGAAACAGACAATGATAACATCATTCTAATGAGGAAATAATTACTCTCTATATGGACTTACTACTTTTGTTACTAAAATAAGTCAAATATATTAAACAACAGTCATTTTTATACCAAATATGATATATATCAAGGAAATATACCCTATTCTTCCAAATTCTATACTATATTGTATTTCATATACTAGGCTCTATTCTATAATGAAAAAAATAAATATCAGAGGAAATTTGAGAGGAAAACTAAAGAAAGGCATTCTCAGGAAAAACAGTTTCTATAGATTTTAACATTTCTTTGTAGGCATCAAGGAAAATGATGTTTATTGTTACTTTTTATAACTAACACACAATGCCTATTATCAAGGTAACTTATCAAACTTGTGTCTATAGAGAAAGAGAAGACATCTGCCTCTGAACAATGAGAGTATCAGTACTGCTGTGTATTCACAGTAACTGAGAAGGTGACAACCTCCTATGAGACTATAAATGGCCCTGTGTACAAAGAATAATTTACTAAACTCTGAGGATATGGAGACCATATGGACCTGAACTGTAGAGACTTCATGATTATTCATTTGTGAATGTCTACACTTTACTACAGCTTCATATTAATTTCATACATTCAGTCATTTGTGAATGACCAAATTCAGTCTATAAAAGAATTATGCTTTCCATAGCAGCTTCAGTTTCTCTACCCAGGTTCTTATAATGTGGTGCCTGGTCTTGAAGAAGGGTAAATGCCTTGAAAATTCTACAAATACTATATTCTAGCCATTAATACAGACATAATAAAGTATGAATAAAGGTCCCCAGTGATCTTCCAGAGATGCCAAGATGAAGTAACAATTGAAAGCCAATGCTAACAGATAACATCCCTGTCTATCAATTAGAGCCATCTCACTTATTTGAAAGAACATAGTATCTATCACCATGGACTACCTTCACTACAAAAATATTTATATATATATATATATACATTGCATTTTATATATTTTTGTAGTTTAAAAACTTCACTATAATTAGATTATATGTATTATGTTTATGAAGCAAGTGATTGTTGCCATTCCAACTCTGTGGGGTTATGCATGTGGGATGTAAACAGCCAGGTTAGTATTCAAACCAAATTTATTTCTGATTTTTTTTTCTGTGATCCTTCTCTAATAACTTAAGAACTGCAATTTAATTTCTCTAGTTGAAACTTATAAAGGTATATTCCTATAAGATTTAGACATTCTATATTATTATTATTATTATTATTATTAACAAAGAAGTCACGCATTCCTATCCTTGAACATCCTTCTTCAAGGTCCCTTCCCCCTCCCACCACATCAGGTCATTCTCCCTTCTCCATATCTCCCGATCCTGCCCCCTGGGCAGGCAGCAGGCAGTCCCAAGGTCCCTCTTTCCCAATAAACATTCTTTTTCTACTTTTTGGCTTTATAACTCACTTCATCCAGTCTTCTTCTATCAATTATGATCCTGACTTAATTAAATCTTGCTTATAAATTTCTCTACATATATCAGACCCCAATGGGTTTAATTCTGTCTCTGCAAATATCTCATTAAGAAGTACTACATGGTCCAAGTGTTTCATTAACCACAAAGATTTCTATAAATGCATGATCTTGTTACTATTAAATGTAACATAAGTTCCTAGAAGGTAGTCTATTTACTTTTGTATACCCACATTTTCAAAAGCCCTACACAAACATTCTATTTATTTTCATTAACATTTCATTGATTAAAATTACCACAAAAATAAGGTCAACCAAGAATTATGAAAAGTTGACTTTTCACAATTAAATTGAAATGGAATGCCCACAGGAGACTGTAGAAACTAAACTCAATATAAAAGAAACAAAACAGAAAGTTTTTTTTTTTTTGTCAGAAACTTCATCCTTTTATTTCTTCTCATTATAAATGGATATCCAAGGTCAAGCAGTTTCTTTTTCCGGTATTTAAGTCCCCAATCTAAGGAGTGATCACAGGATTTTGGCTTTGTGATAATAGAGTTTAGGAAACCCTCCCTCAGCCCTAGTGTTCCAGCTGTTTCTCTCAGTGAATCAGAACCCCTCCGAGAACAGAGGCCCAATTCTGTTCTGAGTTACAAGAATCTTGAGACAAGTGATCACCTTAACTTGTCTAGAGAGAAACCACCACAGCAAAGGTCATCTGTATACTTATAGAGATGCTGAGGAAGAGCCATTTCAGTTATCTGGAGAAAGCAGAACATAGACCTTCATTGGGAAGGTCACTGCCACAGGGATTATGTCACATATCTCAAGGCAGCACTCCATCTTCACACCCCAAGTGGCCACAGTCAGCCTCAGACACAGACAGATAGGTTCAAAGGAAGAGAATTGAGATGGAAGGAATTCAGACACATGGACTTACCTGGCAAGAGTAGAGAAGGAGAGCTCATCCCCAAAGTCAGTTGGTCATGACTTCACCCAGGGCTGCCAACACCTTCAGTGTGAGGTCCTCAATGTTGTCACTGATCTGGCTAGCACTCCATTCCTCCACCTTGTAAAGCTGGCATCTGTTGTCTGTGAAGTCATGGCAAAGTATTAATAAAGATCAGGAAAATAAAATATAACTCTGGAAAATAACAAAAACTTTTAAAATAAAATACTTGGCACTGTCTATCATTCCAATGACTAAGGAAACTGAGGAAAATGGAAGCAATAATGGTTACTGCATTCTAACCTTCAAACTAAATCCTTCTGTTCAACAGTTTATCAATAGTTAAACCCACCTTTAAAATATGAATGAACCACTCATCTAAACATTCAAGTTAGAAATGCTTGGAGTTACATTCAATTTATGTTCTGGTCTTGCTCTGTGATTCTCAGGTTAGGCCATTTCTCTGAGATACTTTCTCCCACAGGTTCATGTTGAATTTAAAAAAGGCCAAGCAAATATTATAAAGTGCCCTGGCCATCATAAACATCCAAATAATGTGTTTCCTTCTTTCATTTATGTTGACTATGTGTATTGGCATATAAACACCTAGCCCTAGCTTGCATCCTGGGGGTGGCCAACATCGAAGTGTGACAGCCACGACCCTGCCTGAAGAACACACATAACCTGCCTGCAGAAGAAACAAGACACACCATGCCTGGAGCTTGTCTACATAGTCACCCTTTAAAGAGAGCACTTGGCAGAGAACTCTCTCCTACTCCTCTTTCTCCCTCTCTCTTTCTCTTTCTGTTTCTTCCCCTCCTCTACTCATTCCCCCAATAAACTCAACATAGCTCCCTGGCAGTGTGTCCACGTGTCCCGTCCTTCCTTGCGCAAAATACTAACAATGTGGATATGTGCACCTAGGGAAATATACTATGTTTTATTTAAAGATATGCCAAAAATATTGCAAAAGCAAAGATGAGAAATTTTATCAGCCTTCTTTCTGTGGCATCCCTGTTTCAGTGCTTCACCTACCTTTATCTCAAAGACTGCCTCTGTTTTCTGCTCTGTTTTGTTTTTTCCTGATTGCTCCTTCTCACCTGTCTGAGGAGCAGAGGGAGGTTTGTGAAATGAAGTGAAGTTGAATTCCACCTTATTTCATTTAATATTTCAGTGGTCAGGGCATAGCCATTATCACATGCTATTTCCTAGTAAGTAACTGTAGAATGCTTTAATCCCCCTTATCCCTTCCTAGGATATTATATTTGAATAAGCACAACAATTCAGAGTCAAGTAATTCCCCATTTATATTTTATTAACAACCCTTTTGACCTTCTCAACAGCATTAGTGCTCTGGAAAAAATAATTTTCCCTTGCTTTGATGTGTAGTACAAGATGTCTCAGACAATTTGTCATGAAGGTCTTTTGGCAGGAAGAAAGCCTACACCAAAAAAGGCCGTTTTCCATTATCAAGGTAGAATGGCTGGCACAGCAGATGAGAAAGTGATTTATATAAATGAAAAGACATACCTCGACCACAGAGGAAAAATGAATAAATAAAACAAATAGCAACCTTCAAGACAGATCCTTAGGAGATGGTTATATCTGTTTGCTATTCCAAAGGGAATAAAAGTCAAACTGTTCTCTAATTCTTAGATTATTTTAAATATAAACTACAAAGATTTCATTGTTCTTTAAAATAAAAGCATTTCCACTGTGTTCTAAATATCCACTTTAATCACTATTAGCTGCATTTGGGGATACAATGTAGAAGAAAGTAATTCAAACTGGGAATGAGAATAAGATTTTCAATTGGTTTTACTCAACGACCAGGCTGCTGAAGCACTTTGTTTATATGAGTTCGTGTATATGATACTATATCACTATACTTTAAACAGATCTTTTAAACTTTAACTGAAATGCAGTAAGGTTCACCTCTACTGGCTCATTTCTTTGATTCAACATTATGAACTGGAAGTTCCTCAACTAATACTTCACGGTATGTGAAAATTGGCCCTCAGGAGTAAAAAATTATATATCTATAGTTTTATCTTAGTTAGGGTTACAATTACAGTGGTGAAATACCATGATCAAAGCAATTTGGGTAGAAAAGGGTTTATTTCAGCTTATACTTCCCGGTAAGAATACATCACTGATGGAAGTCAGGGCAGGAACTCAAACAGAGCAGAAACCTGGAGGCAGATGTTGTAGTATGTTTTTCCCGGCCTGTATGGGTCCGGAGATTTGTGACCTGGCATGCGTGTGGTGCCGGCGGTGTGGAGCCTGGTCTGTGCGCCCGCAGCTTTTGCCCCCCAAAAGAAATGAATCACACGCTTATATACTTTAACACTGTTTGGCCCATGTCTTAAGCACATTACTAGCTAGCTCTTTCTTCTTAAATCAACCGATTTCTATGAATCTACCTACCACGTGGCTCGCAGCCCATGGCTCACCTGAATTCCTACGTGCTTCTTCTTCGGGGGACGGATGGCGACTAGTAAACTCCACCCCTTCTTCCTACCTGGCTGCCTCTGATTCTCCACCCACTTCTACTGTGCTCTGCATGGGTCCAAACAGTTTTTATTTATATCGTACAGAGAACATTCCACCACAGGCAGAAGCTGACATGAAGGCCACAGAAGAATGCTGCTAACTGGCTAAACCCGCATGTCTTGTTCAGCCAGCTTTCTTGTAGAACCCAGGACAACCAGCCCAGCCCTCTGCCATCAACCACCACTTAAAAATGTCCTACAAGCTTGCCAAAAGCAGATCTTATGAAGTCATTTTCTTAATTGAGGTTCCCTTCTATCAGACAAATTTAGCATGTGTCAAGTTGACATAAAATTGTCCAGCACAAGTTTCATTTAAGAAAAAATACAAGGTTAAAAAATTATTTAACTTAATGTATGATTGAATATCACTCACAACACTGAAACAGAAATAAAAAAGGATGGTCCAAAGTTCTTGAATTAACGATGAGGGGCTTTCATAGACTTTACTATGGGAAATGATAAAATACGAATGTCCTCTTAATACACCCCTCGTAGAAGAATAAAATGACATTGTTGAACATTTGTTGGGTTTGTAGAGGTGAAGGGCAGATGTCAAAGTATAATTATCAAGGTCAAGACAAGAAAACCAAGTAGGCCCGGGGAAGCAAAGAATTACACATTAAAAGGATGAAGACTCAAATATATCAAGCAATAGGGCAAAAGAACAATTTCTTTGAGGGAGTAGAAGCCTTGGAATCCTTATTGATAGGTTATGGTTTTTTACTTTCAAGTTGCTTATAGAAAGGAAGAAAGAAAAGTGCATTTGTCTTAATCAAAAATTAAAAAGATGGAATACTGGCTGTTTATCAGAGTCCATAAATATTGTATGAAAATTTTGTCAAGACAAAGAAAATTATCATTGCACAGTTTGCAGATTGCTTTCGTAAGACCTTCAACAATTATTCTTAATCAATCCATGAGAAAAGAGCATGGGGATTCCTATGGGGAGGTATGAAAAGGGAGGGAAGTGATATTGTGCAGTAATTGTAAAACTATTTGTGTACACTAGCACAAAAACCTGAAGATATTACTGAATTTTAGATGAAGTATTCAAAATTCCATTAGCAGTCATTTCACCTTCTGTGAGTGGATCTCTTTCATTATAACAAACATAATTGTCTTGAAATGAGGTTAGTATTTGTAGAGATGTTGAGAAATTGGGAGGCAGCATCCAAGGCATGTTCTCCATTGTTAATGTCATCATCCTTCTATTAATTTACTTATCTTCATTCAGTTCTATTTCATTATTATTACTATTATTATTGTTATTATTTGTCCATGTATCCCCTTGTTCAGGATCCCTTTCCCTTATCACTCCTCCTGGTCACTCACTCTTCTCTACATCAGTTTATCTCCTGTCCAGCAAGGGCAGGAGGTCACTAGGTGGCTTAGTTCAACATCCACTCCAGGCAAAACCGATTTCCTCACCCTACATCAAATGACTCAGGTGTTCCCCTGGGGGGAATGGGCTCCAAGGTACCAGTCCAAGGTTCTTCAAATCTCAAGCTGTTCAGTGATTGTGGTTTGCAGCTTGGACATGCTTAGCTTTTTTGGTTTAAAGTGCACTAATGAGAGTGCATCCACTGTTTATCTTTCTGCATTTGTGAGACTATGCTCAGGAGAATATTCTCCAAATCCATCCATTTGCCTGCAAATTTTAGGTTATCATTTTTTTCTTACTGCTGAGTAGTACTCCATTGGGTAGATGTACCACAGCTTGTTAATCCATTCTTCAGTTGAGGGGTATCTAGGTTGCTTCCAGGTTCTTGCTATTACGAATAAAGCTGCTATGAACATAGTTGAGATAATTTCTTTTAAATGTGAAAGTGCATCTTTAGGATATATGCCCAGAAGTGGTATTGCTGGGTCTTTGGAAAGATTGATTGCCAGTTTTCTGAGAAACCACCATACTGCATTCCAGAGTGGCTAAACCAGCTTACACTCACACCAACAATGGAGAAGTGTTCCCCTTGCTCCACAACCTCTTCAGCATAGGCTGTCATCTGTGACTTTTATCTTAGCCAATCTGACAGGTGTAAGGTGGTATCTCAAAGTTGCTTTGATTTGCATTTCTCTGATGACTAAAGATGTTGAGCACTTTTTTCAAGAGACTTTCAGCCATTTGTAATTCTGCTGAGAATTCCCTATTTAGTTCTGAGCATCATTTTTTGATTGGGTAATTCAAGGATTTGTGCTCTAGTTTCTTGAGTTCTCTATTTTAGAGATCAGTCCTCTATCACTTGAAGGTTTGGTGAAAATCTTTTCCCATTCTGTAGATTGTTGTTTTGTCTTATTGACTGTGTCCTTAGCTTTACAGAAGCTTCTCAGTTTCAGGAAGTACCACTTATTGATTGTTGTTCTTAGTGTATGTACTACTGGTGTTATATTTAAGACGTGGTCACCTGTGCCAATGTGTTGAAGGGTATTTCCCACTTTCTTTTCTATCAGGTTCAGTGTGGCTGGGCTTATGTTGAGGTCTTATATATACTTGGGTTTGATTTTGTGCAGAGTGATAGGTTTGGATCTATTTGTATTTTTCTACATACTACCATCTAGCTATGACAACACAATTTGTTAAAGATACTGTCTTTTATCCACTGACTCTTTTGGGCCTCTTTGTTAAAGATCAGGTATTCACAGGTTTTTGGATTTATGTCGGAATCTTTAATTTGATTCCATTGATCTACAAGTCTGTTTCTATGCCAGTACCAGGCTGTTTTTATTACTGTAGCTCTATAGTATAACTTGAAGTTGGGGATGATGTTGCCTACTGAGGTTCTTTGGTTGAACAAAATTGTTTTGGCAGTCCTGACTTTCCTGTTATTCCAAATGAAATTGAGTATACTTCTTTTAAGGTCTGTAAAAATTTTGTTGGGATTTTGATGGGAAGTGTGTTGAATCTGTATATTGCTTTTGGTAGATTTGCCAATTTTTACTATGTTGATCCTACTTATCCTGGAACATGGGAGATATTTCCATTTTCTGATATCCTCTTTAATTTCTTTCTCAGTGATTTAAAGTTTTTGTGTTACTTCTTTGGTTATAGTTACTCCAAGGTATTTAATACTATTTGCAGATATAAAGGGTGATGTTTCCCTTATTTCTTTTTCAACACTTTTATCTTTAGTGTATAGGAGGGCTACTGATTTCTTTGAGTTAATCTTGTATCCTGCTACATTGCTGAAGGTGTTTATCTGCCATAGAAGTTCCTTGGAAGAATTTTGTGGGTCACTTATGTATACAATTGTATCATCTGCAAATAGAGATAATTTCACTTCTTGTTTTTCCAATTTCTATCCCCTTAATCTCTTTGCTTTCTCTTATTGCTTTAGCTAAAACTTCAAGAACTATATTGAATAGATAATGGGAGAGAGGACATCCTTGTCTAGTTCCTGATTTTAGTAGGATTACATTGATTTTTCTCTCCATTAAATTTAATGTTACTGCTGGTTTCTTGTAAGTCACCTTTTTTATATTTAGATATTTTTTCTGTATTCCTGATCACTTTAGGACTTTTATCACAAAGGAGTATTTGATTTTGTAAATTTTTTTTTTCAGCATTCAGGGATATGATCATGTGGTTTTTTTTCCCTTCAGTTTGTCTATATAATGGATGACAATTACGGTTTTTCATATGTTGAATGATCTCTGCATTTCTGGGATGAATCTTACTTGATCATGGTGGAAGATATTTTTTATATGTTGATGTATACAGTTTGCCAGAATTTTGCTGAGAATTTTTGCATCAATAGTCTGTAATTCTCTTTCTTTGCTGTGTCTTTGAGTAGCTTGGGTATCAGGGTAATTGTGGCCTCATACAGAGGTTATCTGCAAACCATCTCTTGACTCTTGAATTGTGGCTGTGTAATGTATTGTCCAGGCAATAATCAGTAAAATGACCTTCTGGTTACCCAGAGTAAAGCTAATAAAATGCAGCCACTTCTAAAAAAAAAAAAAAAAAAAAAAAAAAAAGAGTTTGGCAATATTCCTGCAATTTCTACTGTGTGAAACAGTTTGAGGAATATTGGTAAAACCTCATCTTTGAATGTCTGGTAGAATTCTGCACTGAAACCATCTGGACCTTATCTTTTTGTCTTGGGAGGTTTTTAATGACAGCTTCAATTTCCTTAGGGTTATAGATCTGTTTGGGTAATTAATCTGGTCTTCATTTAATTTTGCTAAATGATACCAGTCCAAAAAGCTGTCCAATTTTCTTGGTTTTCCATTTTTATGGAATATAGATTTTCAAAGTTATGACCTGATAATTCTCTGAATTTCCTGGGTGTCTGTTGTTATGTACCTCTTTTTATTTCTGATTTTGTTGATTTGGATACTCTCTCTCCATTTTTTGATTAGTTTGGATAAGGGTTTATCTATCTTGTTGACTTTGTTGATTCTTTGTATTCAATTTTATTGATTTCAGCTCTAAGTTTGAATATTTCCTGCAGTCTACTCCTTCTAGGTGAGTTTGCTTCTAATTGTTTTAAGGCTTTCAGCTGTGCTGATAGTTCTCTAGTATAAAATTTCTTTAGGTTTTTCATATAGGTATCTAGTGCTTATGAATTTTTATCTCAAGAATGCCTTTATTGTCTCCTACAAGTTTGGGTATGTTGTGGATTCATTTTTGTTAAATTCTAGGAAGTCTTTATTTTTTTTTTAATTTCTTCCTTTACCCAGAGGTGGTTCAGTTGAGTGATGTTTATTTTCCATGAGATGGTAAGATTTCTGTGATTTTGTGATGTTGTTGAAATTTAACATTAGGCCCTGGTGGTCTGATATGGTACAAGGGACTATTTCCACATTTGTATATCTATTGATATTTGCTTTATGACCAATTATGTGGTCAATTTTAGAGAAAGTTCCATGTAGTGCTGAGAAATATTTATATTCCTTTGTGTTTGGGTAGAAGCTTCTGTAAATATCTATTAAATCAATTTGCATAATAACCTCTGTTAGACTCCTTATTTCTGTTGAATCTCTGTCTGGTTGACCTATCCAAGGGTGAAAGTGGGCTATTAAAGTGTCCCACTATTAGGGTGTGAGAGTTGATGTGGGATTTGAGCTTTAATATTGTTTCTTTTACATACATAGGGCCCTTATATTAGGGACATAAATATTCGGGATTGAAATCTCATCTTGACCAATTTTTCCTGAGATGAATAAGCAATGGACTTACTGGTCTCTTGTAACTGATTTTAGTTTGGAGTCTACTTTGTTTGCTATTATGATGGCAACCCCAGCTTGTTTCTTATGGCCATTTGCTTAGAAAATCTTCTCCCAACCCTTTACTCTGAGCCTGTGTTTCTCTTTAAGGTTGAGGTGTGTTTCTTGTATGCAGCAGAAGGATGGCTTCTGGTTTTGTATCCATCTTGTTAGTGTGTGTCTTTTTATAAGTGAATTGAGTCCATTGTCATTATGGGATATTAGTGACCACTGATTGATATTTCCTGTTATTTTTGGTGGTGGATTATATGTATTTCCTTTCTCTGGGTTTTTCTTCTATGGGGTTATTGATTGTGGTTTCATGGCTGTATCTCGGATCCTTAGGTTGGAGTTTTCCCTCTAATGCTTTCGGAAGGGCTAGATATTTAGATAAGTAATGTTTAAATTTGACTTTGTCGTGAAATATCTTGTTTACTTCTTCTATGGTAAGTGATAGTTTTGCTGGGTTACACTAGTCTAGTTTGGCAGCCTTGCTCTTTCAGTGTCTTTATAACTTCTGACCAAGACCTTCTTGCTTTCACTGTTTCCATTAAATAGTCAGGTGTTATTTTGATTGGTCTGCATTTATAGGTAAGTTGGCCCTTTTTATTTGCAGCTCTTAAAATTTTTCTTTGTTCTGTATGTTTTGTGTCTTGATTATTATGTGGCGAGAGGATTTTTGGGGGGGGTCAAATCTATTTGGTGTTCGGTAAGCTTCTTGTATCTTTGTAGGCACCTCCTTCTTTAAGTTGGAAAAGTTTTCGTCTATAATTTTATTGAATACATTATTTATGTCTACAAGCTGGAATTCTTCTCCTTCTTCTATTCCTATTATTCTCAGTTTAGATCTTTTCATGGTGTCCCAAATTTCCTGAATGTTTTGTGATATGGCTTTTTTGGTTTTAGTGTTTTCTTTGACTGATGTATCTATTTCCTCTACTGATTCTTCCACTCCAGCGATTTTCTCTCCATCTCTTGGATTCTGTTGGTTAAGCTTGTATCTGTAGTTTCAGCTCTTTCCTTCAGACTTTCTATTTCTATCTTTGCCTCTTTTTGTGCCTTTTTTTATTGCTTCTATTTCACTTTTTAGTTACTGGAATGTTTCTTTCCTTTTTGGTTTACATTTTCTTGGTTTTCTTTCCAGGATTTGTTCATCTCTTAGAAGTTTTTGTTTGTATTTTCTTCTATTTCTTTAAGGGAATTTTTTATATCCTCTTTGAAGGCTTCAATAATCTTCAGAAAGGTGTTTTTGCTGCTGTTTCCTTCTGATTCCTCTTTATTGCTCTGTTCAGGTCTTGTAGTTGTAGAACCATCAGTTTTTTCCAGTTTTGCCTTGTTGCTCTCTATATTGCTATATGTATTCTTGCATTGGTGTCTGCCCATGGCTTCAGTGGTTCACAATTAGTCAGCTCCTAGTCAGTTGTAGCTAGAGGGCTTGTGTGTCTCCTGTCTGCTCTGAGCAAGTGGTCTGTTTAATCTTTGACTCTGCTCTGGACAGGGCACTTTGTTTCCAGGGCCCTCAGCCCTTGTCTGATGATGCATTCACCCTGGAGATTGAGCCCAGCTGGGCAGGGCCTAAGGCCTTCAGATTTGACTCAGCTCTTGATGGGGACAGAATTTTTGAGATTTATTTTTCTACCTTGAGTCTTCTTGAGATGATATCTATATGTTGACCAAGTACCATAGGTTGCTCCATCCAGCTCCCTTCTCTCTGGAGTTTAGAATTTTTGAAGATTCCAGGCAAAGGTAATGAAGTAACTAGGTGACCAGCAATCAGTGAAAAGAATAGATGGCCACTGAGCTGTCTCTGTCTAGTCTTGACCTTCAACTTCAGATCTCTTGACTCCAGTTTCCAAATTGCAGAATTGCAGGCATGTGCCACCACTCAATAAAGACTTTTCTAACAGGTGTTCCCAAAACACCAAGAAGATTCTCCTGCCTTCATCTAGAAGGCAATTCCTCAGGACAGAGCTAGGTCTCTCCCTTCAATCAGTTCTAATATAAAGACTGACCTAGCAAGTTCTAAACTTGATAATCAGTCCTATACCTTAAACAAAGAAACAAATGTGATGTTCACAAAGTGTTTGATGATTTTTAATTAGTAATTATTCTTATCTTTTATGAATGTATATTAGAGAGAATGTTTTTTCTCTTAAATACTTATATCTTCATTCTGGTGGTAGTTACATGATTCTATTTAAAATCATTGAACTGTACAGGAAAAACACATTTCTGTTACATTATACATCAATAAGCATGGCACTTGAGCTGAATTCAGTACTAGACTCCACATTGTAGAAGGCATACTAAATATTTTTAAGCCAATACTCATACATTATTTGCAACTAAGAAACAAAATTTGAGATAGCAAAGAACGTTTGGTAAAAATGTATCTTATTTGTGTCTCCAACAATCAAGAACTAGAATGCTCCCTCAAAGACAATTCTAATTTATGAACATAAATTTAGAGAAGTCTTCCTTAAGTTGAATAGTTTATATAAACCATTTTCACAAATAAACATGTGTGTGTGCTGCATAAACATGATGGAGACACACTCTATTCTTTTATTTAATACATTTGAAAAATAATTTCATAGAGTTCTGTGCAAAGCTTATATTTCTTGGAATAATTATTAAGTACTAATGTACTAGAAACATTTTATATCTATTAATTTTTCTTGGTATTTAATACTTTGTTTTAGTTCTTTGTCATTGATATTATGTCACTATTATGAAGAAACCCAAAGTGCTTATACTTAGAGACACTATATCTGTCTTTCTGTCTATCCTCTCTCTCTCTCTCTCTCTCTCTCTCTCTCTCTCTCTGTATACTTAGAGTAAATTTCTAATTGATAAGTGACTAACCATGTACACATTTAATATTACTTTTAACATTATGTCTCCCTTATAAGAGTCATGTTGTTTTTTCATCACTACATATAGTTTCAGTCATCTCTTTAGCCATTTTCCTGATAGTATCAGAATGTCATGAATTATTTTTACTTTCCTGTGGTGTGTAAGGAGTTCACAACATTTACTAGGTGTAGTTTTGCAAGAACTTTGTAGACAGAGGAAGAAGAATTGAAAGCAGCTTCAGATACACATGGAGTTCACAGAGGACAAGGGCCATATGAAATCGTGTCTCAAAACAAAGAAATATCAGCATGAGAAACATAGTTCATATTTCTTAAATAGTTTTCATATCATGAGCAAAATGAATATATGTTTGTGTTTTTAAAATATAGAATGTCAAAGAACTAATTAAAGTTTTTGGGTTTTGTTTTTTGTTTTGTTTTGGTGTGGTGAAACAGGGTTTCTCTGGGAAGCTCTGGCTGCCTTGGACCTTATGTAGACCAGGCTGGCCTGAAACTCTCAAAGATATGAATGTCTCTGCCTCTAGAGTGCTGGGATTAAAGGAGCACACACCACCACCTGACTAAAGTTTCCTTTTTACTAATTAAAATTTGGATATTTATTCTTTAATGTCTTTTTCCATAGTTAATAATTTTTAAAATTATACTTAGGCTGTAACTGCATACATAAGACCTGCAGAAGATATAATCAGCCAAAGTAAGAGCATGGATTTTGGTGATATGCAGAAGTGGCACACACCATTAGTCCCAGGCAGAGGAAAGAGGATATTTATGAGTTCAAGGCTAGCCTGGTCTACAAACCAAATTCTAGGACAGCCAAAGCTGAGCCCTGTCTCAAAAACAAACGAACTAACTAACAAACAAAGAAGCTGGAGAGCTGGCTTTGTTCTCTGATGTTCCAGGCTGATTTTATTAAATATGTAGCACATCACAATGGATAAAGGACAAGAATGAAGTCACACCTCTAGCTGAGGAGAGACTGGCAACTGATAGCTATTAAGGGAGGGAGAGTCAGTTTTCTTCAGAGATATGGGACCTGAAAGGCTACCCATGCTCCTGTAGATGGTCCCGCACCCACGTACATAAAATCATTACTAAGCAGAGTCAGTGGATTAAGAAAAACATAGCACACAAAATAAGGAGGGGAAAGAGGTTGGTGGAGGGGATGGGAGAAGATCTAAGAGGGAGGGGAAGAAGGGTAAGTTTTATCCAAATACATTGCATGCATGCATGAGACTCTCAAGCAATAAAAGTACTGTTTTCTGAAGATATATTTATTTATTATGCATATGTGGTATTATATAATTGTATACCACATGTATGCAGGAGTTTGAAGAGATTAAGAAAAAAAATAAGTCAAATCCCTAGAACTGGAGTTAAGAACAAAAGACAGTTGTATACTCCAATGCAGGTGTTTAAGCAACCCAGATCATCATCTGTAAGAGCATGAAGCAGGATTTACTACTACAAATCTCTTTGTCACCCAGCCACCCCAACACTAATTATTTTTAGCAAAAAATATCTTTTAATCTTACTGTCATCTCAGACACTTGGCAGGAAGTTTTTTGTAGTTTTTAAATTTTTATTGAAACTAGAGTCTACTCTAATACAAAAATTTTATTCAGTCAAATATGTTCTAACACAATAATTTGAAGACAAGAATTAAGAAAAGGTAATATTTCTGTTGTAAAGTATAATAGAGACATTGAGATGTTTAAGGAGTCAGGTTTATAATGGGCCCCAATAATTATCTACATGCTTTGCAAGGAGGAAATGAAGAGTTAACTAGTTGAGACTTCCTGTAGATGTGCTCTAATAGTAGTTCTCAACCTGTAGGTCAGAATCCTCTTGGGAGTTGAGCAACCCATTCAGATGGGTTACCTAAGACCATCAAAAACAAAGGTATTTACATTATGGTTCATAACAGTAGAAAAATTAGTTATGAAATAGCAAAGAAATTAATTTTATGGTTGGAATCAGCACAACATTAGGGACAAAGCTTTAGGAAGACTGAGAACCACTTTTCACTAATAATGTTAGAGTATTTAATCACAGAGTCTCTCTCTCTCTCTCTCTCTCTCTCTCTATCTCTCTCTCTCTCTCTCTCTCTCTCACACACACACACACACATACACACACACACAGATAGATATAAGAAGAATAATTTTATATATTTTACATTTGTAACCATTGCCTATCCTATTGACTTGTGTGTGAGAGACAGAGAGACAGAGAGACAGAGAGAGACACATACACACAGAGAGAGATAGAGAGACAGAGAGAGAGACACATACACACAGAGAGAGACAGAGAGAGACAGAGACAGAGAGACAGAGAGAGAGAAGAGAGGGAGACACACAGAGAGAGAGAGACAGAGAGACACACACAGAGACAGAGAGAGAGAGACAGAGACAGAGAGAGACAGAGAGACAGAGAGAGAAAGATTCCAGAATAAGCTATTTCAGGATTCTTATGTTAAAAATAAGATGACAAGCTCTAGAGAATTTTTCCAGAGTTCTGGCTACAGTTATTGAGGCACAGGAAAAAGCCTCCTAAAGATATGATATGACTCATAAATGATTTAACTAAAAAGCATTCCAGTAGGAATTGAATAAAGATACACTCTGCTGTTACAAGGAAAACACTGCTAATTTTAGCTTGTGGGATACATCACAAATGAGAGCACTATACCATTGGAATCTAGGAAATACACTGTAGGCACCCACTTCTCTTTCTCCTGGTTTCCCAGGAGAAAAAGTAGCTCCAACTCATTATATCTTATTAGCCCAGATTTTATCTCCTTTCACTACAATTGATCATTTGCTTCTAAGAACTTAATGCACCTGTAATAAATTTATTTTATAATAATATTTTAAGAAAGTGTTGCAAATCTATTTATTTGTAGCTCTAGAATTCATAGAAAATTACCTAAAACTTTCCTTGTAGCATTTTGATGTTCATTTTGTTGAATTAACTTTCTTTTTCTCTTTCTAAAACAACACCAAAGAACTCTGTATACCAAATTCTTCAGGTTGAGAAATATTGTCATTCTGTCCTTTTGGTCTTTTCCTTTACACATAGTTTTCTGTTATATGAGATTTCCTGACCCTGTATGGGCCAGAGGTCAGACCTGCCTGTTCCTGTTTCTCGCAAATAATAACTCAAACGCTTATATTAATTTCATCCTGTTTAGTCTGTATCAAAGGCACATGGATAGCTAGTTCTTTCATCTTAATTCAGTTCATTTCCATTAATCTACTTGGCTATGTGTCCTGTGGCGTGGCCCATCTGGGTCCCTTACATATTTCTTCTTTGGCTGCTGGATGGAGACAGTCTGACCCCCGCTTCCTTCTACCTGTCTCTCCTCTGATTGCTCCACTTACTTCTATACAGGCCTGTATGGTGCTCCACACAGGCTAAAACAGTTCCTTTATTTACAGATATTCACTACATACAGAAGATGAACATTCCCACAACAGTTTTCTTTTTTTTTTGTTTTTTGTTTTTTGTTTTTTTCTCCCAAGACAGGGATTCTCTGTGTAGACACAACCGGTCTGAAAATCAGACAGTAGGCCAGTCTGGACATGAACTTGAAACAATCCTCTTGACTGTACCTCTTGAGATTAGTCAATCATTACAATGTGCAACACACTTTGAGGGCAAGTCATTCTTCCTTAGCTTGGCCTGTATAGAAACACTCATGATACTGCACAAATTCTTAGTATTCTGAATTATAAAACTCAGGGCAAAATGTTGGAGAAAAGCTGAAATATCAGAGAGATAGGGAACAAACCACAGCCAATTCTCACCCACCCAACTCCTCAGGTCCTTTCTTCAGGAGTCATCAGACTGACTGGGCTGGCAAGCAAAAGGGAAGAATTTCTGCCTTCTCTTCCTTATCTCTATTTTCCCACTCAGCTATTTCAATTCCTGGATCAACTTTCCTAGTGCTAGGAATAAAGGTGTGTTTCACCACCATCTGTCTGTGGTTGGCCTTGAACTCAGAGATCTAGAGCATCTCAGTGCTGGGATTAAAGGCATGGTCACCACTTTCTGACCTTCATGGTTTGGCTCTGTGGGTAGGTCTGATACTCCAGACTATTTTTATTAAATATATAATGTATCACCATATATATATATATATATACACATACATATATATTATACATATATGCTAGCACTGATAAAGTTGTCAATCAAGAAGAAGTATCAAAAAGAAATATGTAAAATGACATTATATATGTAAGCATTCACTTCAGGATACAGTGTGAATCAGGACAGTTAAAGGAAATTTTGTATTGCATGGAATAGGTTGCATTTTATTATACTACAGTTTACTGTATTGTACTGTGTTATTCTTTACTGTATTCTATTGGAACCCATTAAAATTACAAAAGAAACATATGGAATTACTTATGAAAGAACACGTATCACATATTGATTCTATGGATCTTTCCTTTGTACCTATGTACTTTCTCTCTTTCTCTTTTTTTCTCTCTGTTTCTCTGTGTTGTATGCATGTGTTATAGCAGACAAGTGGAAATTAATGTAAAACCTCGGACTTCAACTCTACCCAATGTCTATAATCCCTACAAACAATTTTGTCTTTCCTCAGAAGTAATATTGGGATTATCTAAGTATCTGAATCATGAACCTTAATAAAGGATGTATTTAACAACCAGCATTCAGCTCATTATGCTACCATAGATGTTAAACTATGTCCTCTTTTAAGTACTCTGTGAGAAGATAAAGGGTTTTGGAGGCCCATGTCACTTCAACCTGCAACAAGACTTCACTTCTTTGTATCTGTCGGCCACAGTCCAAAGAAATTGAGCTCTAATTGCAGCTAAACAAACAAACCCATGCCTCTTGAAGCAGGAGGGAGGAGCTGAGCAGCAATTTGAAGTATTTTTTCTTTAGGTTACTTAAACTCAGAGCATAAAATCTAGTCAAAAATGTCAGAAACGATTGATTGTTTATTTTTACTTCCTGTGTGCCATTTGGGGAAAGGAATCAGACACTTTACGCATTATCAAAGTGCCATGATGTTGTTACTCACATTACTGATTTGAGAAACAAGAATTTCTGAAAGAAAATCAATTTCAGACATGGAACAATGCTAAATCTTGCCATAAAACAACAAATCCTCAAACAAACACTTTAAACATCATCTTCTCTACTATTAATTCAGATCACAGTGCACACAGCAGTCAGATACCTCCTATTCTCACACAAATGGTCATTTAAAATGTAACCGAAAAGAAATACAGACATGTTGGAGTTTAACTCTCACACATGAAAACCTGGTAGGAAGCTGTAAAATCACATGCACTAACACAGAATCCATATAAGTACTTATTTTTCTTGATTTGTGTTACTTTTGTGTTATTATTGGGAGGGCAGGGTGGTGTGATATCCACTTGCAACACACATTAATAAGATCAAATCCAAGCCCACTTTATCCAACCCATGCATACCTATCCCAAGTCTAATAATATTGTTCTACATTCAAGACATGATTTTGTTAGAAAGTGTGTAAGGTACTTATTTGGGGGGTGTCTGGCTTATTTGACTTAATATCTTCTGATTCTATTCACTTTGCTGTGTTTGAGAGGATTTTATTATTTTTGTTTGCAGCTTGATAATTCTCAGCTCTATGTAAATATTATGAAATGATGGGCTCTCAAATTGTGTCCCTATCTTAGTAATTTTGAACAGGGATTTAAAATAAATTTGTGTGTTCTTTTGGGAATGCTGATTATATTTCCTCAATGCAAAGTTTGAGATGACTTACTACCACAGTAGTGTTACCACTACTGTACAGTTCTGTCACTACTTTATTCTGCACATGCTGTCACTTCCAATAGTGACATTCCTATGCATCACCACCTTAACTGTAATCACAGCCTCCCAGCATCACTTCTCTGTTGTTCTTTGTCCCTGTGAGTTCCTTTGCTCTGATATAATTTAAGTACATAGTGAAAACTGCAAGGCATTTTTTTTAATGGTTATCTCTGTTAGAATTTGAATACAAACTAGTATACATAATACCAGATACTGGAAGACTGGATTGCAGCTGATGGAATTTTTGGAAGTGACTGGAACTTGAAAGCTCTAGCTAATAAATGAAATAATCCATTAATGGATTCCTGATGTTATAGCATTATTGCAAGGCAGTGAAAAGTAGGAGAACATTCACTGAAGGAAACAGATCATTGGTGATGCTGTCTGATAGCTGCATTTTGCCTTTTTACCATCTTGTGTCTCCTTTCTGTGTTTCCAGATTCCTGGAAGCCAAGATTTCAGTTCCTCTTCTGTGTCATGCCACCATTGCTGCAGAGGACCAACACGGCCAAAGTTTACATAAATCTTTTCTCTCTTTGATTATTCACATCAAGTATTTTGTCACAATGATAGAAGAATTAACATATAAAAATCTTCCACTACTTTCTTAATTTCTCAGATCCACTATAGAGATTATTCGCCACCATTTTATGCAACTTTCGTTGTGTGTACCTAAGAAGGGATTGCACATGGAAGTATTGTGCATGGTACATCATGTAAGATTTAAAAGGGACTTAAGATTTCTCTATTTTAGACTTTAACTTTTGCTGTAACTTAGTGTGACAATGGCTGAGAGGAAGTCATCCTTTCTAAAGCTCAAAATCCAGGTGTTTCTGTTCTATTCTTTAATAGTCACCTAGTGCAACAGAAAGAAAGCTCATTCTACTTTCAATATTCACAGAGAGATTCCCTGTGACTGAGGCTCCAATAAAATATACAAAAGCTTCTCCTGGACTCTGAAATGGTAATGGAGTGCTGTGCTAGGTGATTATGTTTTTTCCTGCTATAGCCTTACATAGTCCTTTTCATACCCATCAGGAGTTCACTATGTGCGCAATTATTTTGAAACCAAATATATAGTTGTTTTCACTTAAAGTCTGTCCCTTTTGAAACGTAGAAAATATACTCTGACAAAAATCTCTACAATTCATAAAGTTGCTGTCAGAAAATTAGCATAAAAATCAATTGAATATAAAAACTCTCATTGTAAGTCTCTAATTCTATTAAGGTTTGGCATGTCTTCATATCTTAGCACTTAGAGGATCTTTCTAAAAAAGATAATATAAAAAAGCAAAGGTGAGAATAAAGTAAGCTTTCTAAACATCTGTGGAAAGCCTTCACTGAGTAGCATAGCTAGGGCTAGAATCTCTATATATAGTGAATATTTTGGTAAGGTTAAGACACAGAGGCTCTGACCAGATAATCAGCCTAACTTAACTCTGTGACCAATCTCTGGTAGTAAAGAGTAGGTCCAATTTCCATATCATCTTAATTTTAATATCTTTGAGAGATGTTTTAGAGTTGGGTCTGGTGACTTGGAGCTTGGAATCTTATCAATCCTGAAGAAAAATAATACCTCATGTTATCATAAAGATACTCGTATTAATCTAGTTTTCCTATCAAATGAACCAAGTCAGTGAAAGTATTCACTTTTTAAAAATATATACCCTGAAAGAAGCACAGTACATAATCATTGAATAGCAATTTTTTTTTCAGAATGGAAACATTCCATTCTCTCTAACACAAGGCTCCTTAATATTTAGGAAGTATCAATCAGGAAGATGATCAGCTGGAAATATCAATACTGCTCTTTCAGAGAACCCAAATTCAATTTCTAGCACCCATATCAGACAGCTCACAATTACCTGTCACTTCAGCTCCAGGAGATCAGATGCTCTCTTTTGGACACTGTAGGTGCTTTCACTTCATATGCACATACCCACCCATCCTCACACATATACACATCATTATAAATAATAAAATTCATCTTTGAAAAGAGGAGACACAGAAGTACATAACTCACTAGGCCCAGGAAGTCCCTGAAAGTTATAAGCATAAAGGCTACTGAGGAAAAGAGTCTCTTCAGCCTTTCCAACCAACTACATGCAGAAAACTCTGGGATTTCAATTTCATGAGTCTTTACTTATTCTTTGGTAGTCTTTTGGTTATAGGCTGCCATTAAGTTATCCATGCTCCTGTAATTAATCTTTCACCAATATTCTTGCTAGTGAACACAACAAATGCATTGATTCATCAAGTTGTACTTTATTGTTAATTTTTGGTCTGAGTGGGTGAGTAAATATTTGGGTGAATAAATATTTGTTTACATCTCCACAGAAATAATGTCACAACACAACAATACAGATTCATACAGGTTGAGCATTAGACATTTCTTTTCCTGTGGTCTTTTCTTTATGGGTGTGTGGGTAAGAGTCAAGAGTCATACAAATTAAGGACATGTATCTATTTGTACCAGTTAAATTATTCTTCAAGATGCCAGTAAAATCAGAGAATATGCTTCACATCTAAGAGTAAGGCATTCTCCAAGGAAGAATTACTTTTAATCATAATTTCCTATCATATTCATAAATATATTCTTTGCTATAGAACATGACCTTGAAGCTAAAACTTCTCTCATTCTTACTGTGAGGAAACTAATTTCCCCATGTAAATGTTCTAAATAAAGGTAAATGATAATACGGTTTATTGTATAACTGTGTCCTGGAAACTAGAGCTTACTAGCTTGTTGTAATAAAGCTTGAAGACATGAGATAAAAATAAATGATAAGTAGGAAACTGTTGTAAATTTTTACAAACTAAAAGACAAAGTTTTCTTTAAGCCATAATTTTAAAACCAAGAGATAAAAAAACTATCTCATTCTGAACATAAGCAAAAAAAGTAACACATACAAGAGGACTTATTTTCTCTCCTTCCAATCAAACAGTGATGACAAGAGATATGGATGAACAGAGAGAAATGGAAAGATGATCACTACCATAAGAACCCTAAGCTGCTGGACTGAAAATGCTGCTACAAATGAAAACCTTATAAAATCTTTCCCCTCACACAAATTCTTAATGGACATTTTTAATAGGCTGCCAATTTCCCCATAAAGTAGAGCTCAGGGGCATAGATGCCTTCCATCCTATGGCTACTTGTATCAGTCAGCTTGCCCTACGATAATAAAGCTCTAATGACTGTTTTAAAAAATAGAGTTCTAGAGACAGGAGCTAAAGGCTGTGTGAGCACTGTTCTCACATGGTGGACAAAGAAGTTACTGTCACTTAAGAATACTAATTTTATTGCCTTAGGGCATCATCATACCCTTCCTAGGTCTTACTTAACTTTAATTGCCTCCTAAGTGCCCTCTTCTCTAAAACAAAGCACTGAGGATAAAAGCTTCAATATATTTCAATTTTAAAGAAGGGCAAGCAAATTCAGTCTTTTATGCTCCTCAAAATTATGATAAAATGAAGAAAATAAAACTATACATAAATGACATTAGGGATCAGCCCCGGACATGCCACCATTACCTTCATCATACTTCATTATTAGTTCTTGGTTACATGATAGTAATACAGAAATATAAATTATGCTTTCCTAGGGAAAAAAATCAGGTAATACCTAATTTGTCTTCATCAAAAAATACCAAAATGAAATTGAGTCATGACATACTTAGAGGAGTTAAGAAGGAATATATACCCAGAGGAAGCAACAGAAAAAAAGAGCAATCCAGTAGAAAAAAATAAGCTCAATTATATTCTGAATGACTTTGAGGTTGGTGACATTAGGAGAATAGGAACAACAAATGTGAGACTGAGTGAAAAAGAAAAAAATTATGTTTATGGTAATGAGACTCCATTTTATTTAGCTTCATGCTCCAACATCAAGTGACTATTTTCTCACAGAACTTTTTGTATTTCAAAGAAAATTGGTACTACATAAATAAAAACAACAGGCTTGAATGCCAATGATACAATATATAAATTTGTCATGGCCCCTTATTGTTTCTGAAATGTGTACAACACTAACATGATATGTTTGCTTCCAGTGAGGCTATATGAAAGTTGTCCTCTGGGCATCAGGTTAAATGTCTATGGATGTTGAACTATGAGAACTTCCCCCAGGAAATATTGTCAATCACCATCCAAATCCTATGAGAGCCTTCCTTATCACTGTGTCCTCCTGTAAAATTTTCAATCATTTTTTTAGCATAATTGTATACAAAGTTCACCTGGTGACCAGCAAATGTTAGGGGATAGACACAAACATAAAGCTATGCTCCAAAACTAACTGGAAACAAAAGCACCTTGGAAATAAACAAGACACTGCAGAGGTTCAAAGAATAAATCATTTAAAAAACAGTTTTAGGAATGCATAGTGGCACCATCCTCAGCCCACTGGAAACATAGAAGAGGAATCTTTCTGGCTTTGAGGGAAGTCTATATGGCAAGTTCCAGACCAGTCAAAACTACATGGTGAAGCCCTGTTACCACATAAATAATAAATGCATAAATCATGTACTTCAGAAATCTAATGGCAACAAAAGATAATGATCATCAAAAGAAAAATGATATGTACCCTTTTTACAAAGGTAAACTAGTTATAAAGGCAGATTATGTACCAAACTGAAACCTTCTATACCAAGACTTGTGCTTTCTGTTTAGTCCTGGTCATGGTAAATATATTTTTTTTTTCCCCCGAAGACCGTAAATTGTGGCTTAATAGAGTCAAAGAGCATGGGTTTAATAGCTAAACAGATTTTTGAGATCACTCTGTTTGTTGGCACCCCATATGCACTTACTAAAGAGCCCTTTTCTTTCAATAATCAAGTGTTCAATGGCTCACTTTTTTTTTTATATCTGACCAACAGGACAAAGGTGCTTATATCACTCAGATATTAAGGAGGTAAATGAGATAAGATTTGTTTCTCTGTCTAGATTTAAGTAAGGCATGGTGATAAGCAACTAAAAATTGTCTTATCTTTCTCCTTGATAAGAAACTGTGAGGAAATTTATGCCACAGTCAACTGAATAGGAGACCTAATGTCATTTAGATTATAAGAGACAGACCTGTTGAAAGCTGGCATTTCTTTCACACAGCTACTTTTTGTTACCACAGAAAATAAGCAAGAGATGTTACTACCTTATTTTTAGCCAATTAAATTGTTTACTTGGTTTGAATTGTCCAATTGTAATCTTAATTAATTGGTAGTTAAGTGAATTGAATGCCTTTCTTTGAGTCATAATGGTTAAAATAGTTAACAATAGGACATGATAAAAAAAAAAAAAGGGAACCCTTTTAATGACTAAGATAAGAAAATCTCATTTCCAAGGGAAAAACCAGTGTTGCCTTAATATAAGTTAGCTTTCTGTGTGGCATGTCTTCCTTATGCATATAGTGAGGACAAACTGAATCACACTCCTTTCATTTGTGAATAATATTGAACTGTAAGCATTAACTTTATGAATTCAATGTCTAAGAACTGAAGCTCTCTTTAGAATTCAGAAGAACAGAAGTATAGTCTGTGAGCAGAACTGTGTTCCTGCTTTTACCTTGAAATAATAGAGTCCTATTATTCATGGAATCTCACCTACACACTTTGTGGCATTGAACAAATTACTAGAATTTTGGAGAAAGCCAAAATGTAATTTTCTTTTCACTTCTAATGCTTGTCTAAGAAACTCATTTTAAAAACCCACAAGGTTGCTAGTCCAAGCCCACAGATCACATGGCAGACAAGGTCTGGTAACTACAGAGAGCACCATTTCTTTTCTACTTGACAATCGGATAGCACTCAAAACATAGGTAGTAGTCCCCTTTCCTCAGCACATGAATATATCCTCAAAGATGACATGTATATAGCAGAGGCTCTGGGTTTTACCTGAACTCCGAGCCCTGAAAAAATAAGAAGATTTGACTAAGCACCCCTTCCTTGGACAAAGAATTTTCTGGGAGGAGTCATCCAAAGAAACATGGCCTTACCCTGAAACCGGGGCCAAAAGGTTAAACATGGCTAGTAAAAAAACACACCCTGGCCCTGAAATCAGAGCGGAAGAAACACATTCTGCCTCTGATAAACTCAGCATGAAAATCAACCAATCTCTAAGCACTAAACTGGGCCAATCTCAAGAGATTTTCTAAGATCAGGGTTTGAAATCTGACCAATTCCTATCCTGAAATATCTTCACCCTGAAAAAACTCCACTCCTAAGAAACCCTATATAAGCACTGCTCAGTTTGAAACTGCTGTTTTTCACCCTGGCAGAGGCAGACACTCCTCTAGATTCCTAACTCCAAGTAAATATCCTGAATGAGGTTTGAGTGACGAACTTCTTTCACCAGAAAGGAGCTGGCAGAATAGTAACAATTTTCACCAAATCAGAAACAGAACTGTTTTACTTCTGCATGGAAACTCTCTTAGCAGAGCATATCAGAGCTGTGAGGATGCTAGCCAGAGCAGGACCAGAACAGCTACATTTCTGTGGAGAAAATTCTCTTAGCCGAACAGAGTTGTAATAGATCTGTCAGAGAGGAGCAGAACTGTGGGGAAACTATCCCCCACCAAAACAGAGCTGTATGTATTACCTGGCTTCTGATGGCCAGGATGCAATTCCCTCCATAGCCATACACCACTTACATGAGTGACCCGGGGTAGGGAGAAATCTTGGTACTTGGCTTTTTCTTTAAGTTCTCAACCCTTCATTGTAAACAGTGACTACAGCTGGCAAATAAAAACATCCAATTTTAATTAGCTCTCTTTCATCTATATGTCTCTGATCTATTTCAATAAATGCCACAGTCTGTGGTTTTATTTTCCATCCACTGATGTGTGGGCTAAATTTATACAACATATTTGATTGACAGATAAATAGGTTGGAATTTGGGGTTGAAGATCAATCCAAAAAGATTCTTTGTTAATTAAATTAATGTGTTTAGTAATTTGATATTTATATTATTTTCTTATTAGTTTTTTGTATTGCAAATAGATTTGTCTCTCATACAATACGTCCCAAGCACTCATTTCCCCCTCCACTCCTCCAAACTGCCTCCTATCACTCCTCTACCCCATATCCTCTCACCCTCTTTCTTCTTCAGAAAAGAATGGACCACCAAAAGACAGCAGCCAAACAAACAAGATACAATAAGACAAAGAAAAAGCCCTCACATCTAAGCCAGACAAGACAATCCAACAGAAGAAAAAGAGTCTTGCGAACAGGCAAAAGAGTCATATATATATATATATATACCTTCTCTCACTGTTAGGAGCCTCACACACAAAAGTCAAGCTAATAGTCATACCATATACACAGAGTATATAGAGCAGACCCATGTAGGCCATGTACTTGCTTCTTCAGTCTCCATAAGCCTATAAAGAGCCCTTCTGAGTTGATTTGGTGGAATTTGCTCTCCTGTTATCCTCTATCCCTTCTAGATCCTATCATATTTTCCCCCAATCTTCCAAAGTTCTGCCCAATCTCTGAGGGGAAGTACCAATGGAGACCTCCATTTTAGAATCGCTCTTTGTGGTGGAACTGTTCTCTATAAATAAAAAAGCTGTTTTGGCCTATGTGGAGCACTGTAGAAGTGGGTGGAGGATCAGAGGAGAGACAGGTAGAAGGAGGGCAGAGTTAGCCAGTCTCCATCTGATCCCAGAGGAAGAGCCATGTAAGAAATCCAGGTGAGCCACGGGCTGGGCCACGTGGTAGATAGAATACTAGAAATGAGTTGAATTAAGATGAAAGAGATAGCTAGTAATGTGCTTGATACATAGGCCAAACAGTATGAAATTAATATAAATGTCTGATTCATTTCTTTGGGGTATAAAGGTGCCACAGGCCAGGTCCAAACTTCTGGTCCTAATGGGTCCGGAAATCTCATACAACACTCTCTGCATATTAACTTGAGGTACATGAAGCAAACCAAGGGGCCCATGTCTGACACTGCCTAGATGGCCAGGAAGTAAAAAATGAGTAGCCCAGAGGACTAGGTTAGAAGCAAACATGACTCAAAAAACAATAACTGAATGACACCTAATGATATTCCTCTATACTCATAGATGGATACATTTTCCCATAATCATAAGAGAAGCTTCCTTCAGCAGCAGTCGAGAGCAGGTGCAAACACTCACATCCAGACATTATTTGGAGAAAGAGTATAAATTGGATATTTACATGCTAAGGCTTATATTACTCTGTGTATAACACTGTTTAATATATATGTACATATGTATATATATATTGCATTTACTTTTCAGTAGATAGTTCTAGACATTATTTTTTCTCCATATTTGGAACAATTTCTAGTCCTGTTGTTTATTTTTGCTATTTTGGCTCTTCTGTCTCTGATCTTTGAGGAGACCATTACCCAGCTCCCCCAAAAAATTCAGACATGGAGACTTATTCTTAATTATAAATGCTCAACCTTAACTTGACTTATTTCTTACCAGGTTTTCTTAACTTTAAATTTTCCCATCTCCCTTTTTTCTCTGAGCTTTTACCTGCCTCTTCTGTAATTGACTCTCACTCTTACTCCGTGCACGGCTGTGTGATGTGGTGGCTACCCCTAGTGTCTTCCTCCATCTCTCAGTCCTCTCTCCCTCCCCTCCTCCCAGATTTCTCCCTCTACTTATTCTTTCTGCATGCCAGTCATGTCTATCCTTTTTCCTATCTTGTTATTGGCCATTCACCTCTTTATTAGATTATCAAGTCTTTTAGACAGGCCAAGTAACTCAGCTTCACAGAGCTAAACAAAAAATGTAAAGGAATACAATACATTAAACAATAATTATTAAATCATTAAACAAATGTTCTATAGCATAAACAAATGTAATGCATCTTAAAATAATATTCTACAACATCACTATGTGTAAAATAAGCTCAAATTTATGAACAGTAAACAACAAATTAGTAATTTTATGTGTAGTAGGACAGGTTCATAGGACTGATGAAATTGGCTCAAACTAGTTGCCAAGGCATGCACATAATAATGTACTTCCTTGTGAGCCACCTAGAGTCTGCCTGGGGGCTTAGCAACAGGCACTGTCCAGTTTCTGATTATGCCTATCCAATAATGGGCAACCACACAATGCCAATAGAATTGGGATGCAGCTTGTGTGCTGAGAGGAAGGTATATAAGGCTCTCTCTATTGTTAAATAAATGAGTGTTGGTTTGCTTTTTACCTGACTCCTGATGTTTGTGCCATTAACAATGCATCTTCTCATTTGCTTCCCCAAGGTAGCTATTAGGACCCAGCAACAGTCTTATACTCCCCTCCCCTCATTTTTTGAGATAGTGTTTCTCATTGTCCTGAACTCACTTGGTAGAGCAAGCTGGTCTCAAACTCAGAGATCTACCTGCTTTTGCCTCCCAAGAATAGAGATTAAAGGGTGTGCTGCCTAGGTTTATAATTATTCTTAAAATTCATTTATTTTAGGATTGAGATGATTGCTCAATAGATAATATATTTTGAGAACCTGAGTTCAGATCCCCCCATGCCTTGTAAAATCTGTTTGTGATGGTACATGCCTATAACACAATGCTGGAGGGGAATGAACATGGAAACTAGAATACTTGTGGCTCACTGGACAGCTATTCTAAAAGAAGGATAAAACTCTAGTTTTAATATGAAACCTTATTTTGAAAAATAATATATGATAATGTAGTAGAGGGAAATACCTCACGATGACTTCTGGTATGTACACAGGCAGGTAAGTATACATGTGCATACATACATGCAGACATATGTATACCTCATATACGTACAATGTATATAATACATGAATAAATCAAACAAATTTTAATTAATCAAAACAGCACATTATCATCTATTTATTTGTAATCTATCATGTTCTCTGTTATTGAGCAATTGGGTTATTTAAGTTTTTAAATAAATATGTGAAAAGCAATTAAGTATACTTATAAATGATTATTTCATAAGAGGAATTGGACCTGCAATCTAGAGCTGTTATTTCAAAGTGATGAGTCCACAAAATCTCCTAAGGATAAGGAGATGAGCTGATTGGCTGGATGTAATAATAATGTTTCTGTACTAGAAGAGTGACATATGACAACTGTTTTCTAGATGTATTTAATTCAGGTCTATTGGTTGAAACAAATCTGTAAGACATTTGACCACACTGGCTACATTGCCATTAAGAGAAGAAAAAGCACAAATTTAACAGCAACCATGAGAATGACACCATCACACACGTTTCTTAGGTGTCATCACTGTCTTGGGTTAGGGTTAGAGAATTATTAAATTTGTCTATCTTTCTGCATAAGGCAAGAAGACCAAAGTGTGATGTCTAGGATATCATAATAGAAAAGCTGAATATAATAAAAGTAATAAGGCCATTAAAATAGGAACAATAAAGAGGTGTGATAAAGTTATTTTTATAGTTGACAATGTCCATTACATTTAATGGTTAAAACCAACTACAGTATGTTCCAAGTGAAGAAGCATTTCTGTCTTTCACAAGCATTTCCTTAGTACATTAATTCAGAATGAATGTAGAGGTAACAAAATATCAACATATTATACAGTCAGTTTCTTAGAAGTCAGCATTTGGAAATCCTATTAACACATAAAATGTTTAAATGGGCTATAAAGTTTCACAGAGGATAATTACTTATACACAAAGAATCACATAACACAATACCACCTTGTCTTTGTTGATAATTATTACAAAATCCTTTATCTGGGAAACTTCATGTTACAGATTTAAAAAAAGAAGAATTGTTAGGCCAATGATAATCAATGAGTTTTGATGGTATAGAAAGCCATATTGCTTCATCATATGTTTGCCAAAGGTGAACAGTGAGTGTAAAGATGCTGTATTTGATGAAACTTCTTTGTTTGTTGGTTTGTTTCTTTGTTTTTCTTACAGTGGTCAGTACTATTTCTATAATTCATATGTTGTCTACTATAATTTTTTCTTCTTTCTTTATCAAGAAACTCTTTTTTCCATGTATCACCCTGCTCCCCCTCCCTACCCTCCTCCTGATCCCCCCCCAAAAGGGAAAGAAGTTCCAAGGTGGGTCAGCTCAGTATGGTGGATCCAATATAGGCAAGTCCTATTTTCTGATCCTGACACCAAGACTGGGTTAGATGCTCCTCTGTAGGCAATGGGCTCCAAAGTGCCAGGCCACACACAGGAACACACAGTCTGATCCCACCCCTCAGGGCTTCACATACTGCCCATGCCTATTGACAGTTGTCTATCTTTTGGATGGCCTATCTCCTTTTCTGGATGGTTTCTTAGTGGCTGTTCTTGATTCAGTGAGCTCCCCAGAGCTTCAGCCAGCCATCTCTGTGGGATTTCTCTTCAGCTTTAAAAGTAGGTATGGAAAGTATCATGAAGTATATATCCAACTTTGAAACTCTGGAAGACTTCAATATCTTGTATTTCCCAGGATGCCTATCAGGTAGTATATCACATTGATTATATACTTCAGTGTATAATGTTCAGTTTCCAAACTTTACACTACATTTTCTTCACAGAGTAGGAAAGAGGTGGGCAAATATATGTCCTTGTTTTGTTATGTGTTTATAAATATATATAAAACACACAACATATATGCATATATATATATAAACAACCCAGAGTTTGGACTTGTAAATACCTAATATTGGTGCTCATAATTTACTGGCATGAGCTTTCAACCTCTCTTCTTGTAGCTCAGATCATCCAGAACTGAGTGGCAAAGGCCTTGAAACAGTGAGTAATCTCATTGACCCTGGTTTTCTTCCTTAGACCACAAAAATGCTTTCTTAAAATTGTTGCTTCTTTGGATAAAATATACTTTTTATCACAAATACCAATAAAAACACTGACTTGATATGCACCATGCTGTATATTCTACATGCATAAATAGCATGCATTTGTATTGAATATTTGCAACAAACACCATTGAGCAATTTAACCCACAGCATTTATATAGCTATAAAGGGACCATGCTACATTTTTATATCCCATGGTTGTACTTAAAGAAATAAAAAATGTAAATAGGAAGAAGATATGCTGATTTTTAAAGTATTCTCTGATGCTCTACCACTACATAAACATTTGTAAAACTGGCTAGTATTTGAAATAGGGTGATGTAGAATATAGCATGAAAATTATATAAATGATTGAAATAATTCCCATTTATTTTAGTATATATTTTAATTGTATTACTATTTCATTAAAACATGTGTAATGTTCTGAAAAAACTGAACAATGTTGCTTCCACTTCCCGTATTTTGCTATTTCTTCACATTCATTTTTCTTCTTCCCTAAAAGACCCTTTCTCACATTCATGTATTTTGGTTTGGTTTTGTGACATGCTTAGTTTAAAACCTCCACATCTCAGTCTTCATTGCAATTTTGAAACTTTAAAAAGCCTTTCAGGGTAAACTGTTCAGCCTATCAAAGTGGCATTTTTTAGTTGCATTATTGAAAAAACAGAGCCTACAGCATTTGCAATCACACACCTCAGTCATTTTAGGCTCAATGGTTTTATTATCATTACTGCCATTTTTCCAGTGGTTTATCTTCAACTACCAAAACACAAATGGGATGCAAAGAGTGGAACATTTCTCTATTATGTTACCTTCTACAGTTAAGCAATCTTTTCTTTTAAAGCAATGAGAAATGTAACAAGATCGCTATTGTATGGTATCTATTTACAGAGTTGTCTATTTCATCTAATGGCCACAAATGTGTCTTTATTTTGTGTGCTTCGGGCCTGCAATTTTATAATAACTTGAAACAATTTTCTACGGCAATGTGTATTTTATAGCTAAGGATCAATTTAATTCAATAAATATTTCTGTGATTCTTTCTCCCTACATTTTCTTTAAGTCAGAGCACTCTGAGGAAAAGGGAACCCTGCCCATATATTCTAGAAAGTTAGTGTAAAGTTCACAATAAAGATAAGTATTGTGGTAGGAACATGGTATACATAGCTCTAAGGGACCACAGAATACATTGGCCACAAAAACAGAAAAAATGGAAAAGCTGTGTTTGAAATTTAAATTCCATAAGACTTAAGGAGTAAACAGTCATGGGGCAAGGTAGTTCCATGGAGGGTATCCTACACAGAATATGATTAAATGCAAACATAGTTGTCTATAAATAGTCACAGACATATATAGCAGTTGGAGAAATGCAGGTGTTTCTGACTGGATATATAATGCCAACTTGGAAGGTAGTAAAAGGTGAACAATATGTTTATTTAGGAAAATTTCTTTAAAAAATTGAGCACTGAGTGTCACCTAGTGATTAGGCTATGAGCATGAAAGTAGAGTGTAGAAAAACTTACAAAATACTAGAAATCTAATCCTAGGGTATGGTGAATTAGGCTTTCCTTAACTGAACCCCACTTAGTAATGTGTTTTACATATATATATATATGTATATATATATATGCAGACAGAAGATGATCAACCAAAAGTTAGACATTAGTCTTCTTTATGTGTTGTCTTTCTTCTTGAAAACATTACTGGCTTTTAATTTTTTCTCTTATTTCTAAGTCAGATTTATGTTTGTTGCTGGACATTGGTGGTTTATATCTTTTTAATCTTAGCACTCATGAGGTAAGGCAGTTGAATCTCTGAGTTTGAAGTCAGCCTGATCTGCAGAGTGAGATCTAGAATAGCCAAAGCAACATATAGAAACATTGTCTCAAAAAACCAACACATGTATACACTAATATGTGTGTTTGAAATTCATATGTAATGAAATTACAGCTTATATGTCATATAAAGATAGGATATCATTAACATATAAATTAAGAGAAAATTAATTATATTCTTTTTTGTTATTTTATTTTTAAATTATTCTACTTTTTAATTGTGTGTGTATATGAGTGTATCTACCACCCACAACAATGATTAGCCAGAAAAAAATATTCCCAAAGGCATTTTCACCTTGTGTTTAACCAACAGCTATCTAAATGAACTAAAAATCCTTTCCATAGAGAATTTATGCTTGGTACTGTAAACCTAGCCCACTACCAATGGCTAGTGAGGTAATAGACTCTTGAGAGGAACCTATCACCACCACATTTCAAAGCAAATATAATTTCTAACTGAATTCTAAATGCTTACAATATACATAGCTCCCACCTTTCAGAAGAAAACAATCTTGGCAAATGACAGAGACCATTACAAACATATCTTCAACTGGTCAAAATGCAAATAGCAACAGAATTTGTGGTGCTCAACCCAAGTTAATACACTTAAAATGTCATGCCTATAGCTAAAATCCGGGAAAACTATACAAGAGGAAACTGAAAGATGATAAGAGGCAAAAGACTATGACATCAGCTATATAGGCAGCCTTTGTATTTGAAAGAGAATAGAATCTCAACAATATGGATGCCTAACAAAACCTGTATAATGACAACACAAGTTGATAAGCCAGTGTTCATGGGGAAAATCTGACAGGGTCCCACTGATAAATGAGGAGCTGCAGACAGCAGTGAATAATTGCTTAGTGTAAAAGAATCAGGTTCCTCCAGGGACAAGACTTCTGACAGCATTCACTACCAGGTGGTCAGTCCTAAATATGTATACATAGTAGCAAGACTAAATAAATTTAGCAGAATGTGCATGCATGTGTATATCATTTAGATAAGAAGTCAGTAATTAGAGGAGAGATCATATTGGAGTTTCAGGGATGAGAAAGAGAGGTGGAAATGATAGCAGTGTTTGAAATTGTCTATCTGAAAATTTCAAAATTAAATAAGTGAAAAAATGTTGTTTGTTGTTGAGAATTTCCTATTAGGGGATGTGATACCATTTTCTAACCTCAGCACACGCTTGCATTTGTGTGTACACAAATTAAAAATAAAATGCATCTGTAAAAGGTAAAAAATATTATTGAAATATTTACACAACATTGAACCAGAGGAAGCACCATGTATAGAAAACTCACATAGCTCTTCAGTTAGGATGAAACAATATATAAACATAAGCTATGTAGAATTTATAAAATTCTAAAGATGAGTCTAGCTATTACAATATTGAGATAGTTAAAATATTTCTAGACTTTTAAAAATTATTTTAGGCATTGAACTAAAAGTGGGGGTCTCTGACATTACTGTTTTCTATCCAATTAATGACTATGATATTTCAGAGTTTTGTTTTATTGATTAATTATTTTTCATACTTCAAGATACTTATAAAGCATATTCTATTTTTTTCTCCTCTATGCCATTTCTTATTGCATTTACATGCCGGTCAATGTCCCTCATTCCTGCCAGGACCTTTCACAGAAACATTGCTTTTTATTTGATTTGTGATTCATTTATCTTAAATGGGGTCATTTGTGTTATCATTGGATTGAAACTACCAATTAGGGTCTGGTAGACTTAACAGTGAATGTATATATAAAAAAGGTATTGATTCTCTTTTACCCAAAAACAACACAAATAAACAACCTAATGGTGAACCTTTCCAGTTTGAAAAACAAAAATAGCCCAACATGGTGGTGCAGGCATTTAACTCAGCACTCAGGAGGCAGAGGCAGGTGGATCTATGTGAGGTCAAAGCCAGCCTAGTTTACAGAGTTCCAGGACAGCTAGGGCTGTTGTTGTTTCACATAGAAACCATGAAATTCTTAAAAAAAAATAATAACAAAAATTTAAAAAGAGAAATTTGGAAAGAAAAAGCCCAGCAGCATACAAATGAGACACAAAAGCAGTGAAGAAGAGAAGAAAAATAATCACCACTAAGGCAGAAATAAGTGAAAATTTAAAAAATTAAACAGAATCTTATTCAAGGAATCAAAAAGTTAGTACCTTGAAAAAGATAAATAAATAAGACTGATGAGTTCTAAGCTGAAAAACAAACCAAACCAATAAAACTTAGAGGTAAACAGGGAGACATCATAACACACAACAAATACCAAGGAAACGTAGAAAATTATAAGGACATACTTGAAAACAGTGTTTCATGGTCTATAAAGAAGGTTTAGTAGTTAAGAACACTAGCTGCTCTTTCAGAGGACCCAAGTTTGAATCCTAGTACCAGTGTATGGCTCAAAAATCATCTATAACTCCAATTTTAGGGAATCTGACCTGTGCATGAAGACACAATATTCATATTAATAAAATTAATGTAAGTAAAATATAATTCCACTAATTTAAAAATTAGAAGAAAAGTGGATGAATTTCTAGATACATCTGACTCACTTAAGTTCAAGGAAGGTAAAAATAATTTAAGCAGAAATAACATGAGCAAAGTGAAGAGCAGAGGTTGACACTAACCTTTATTGATCTACATCTTATTCTTTCAAGACAGTATCTCTCATTGAACATAGACCTCACCTTTTAGGTTGGACAGGCTGAGCTCATAAGCCCTAGAGATTTGACTGCTTTTGTTGAGGTTACAGGTATAGGCCACTATGTATAGCTTTATACTGGTTGCTGAAGATCTAAACACATGTCCTATGGTCCTGTAGCAAACACTTCATCTACTGACCCATCTCCTCAGATCCAGCATAACATTTTCATTTTTCTTTTGTTATATTAAACAATACTAGTTACATTCATGCATTACTTACACTTTGCAGGAAATTGCATTCAAGATGCTAGGGAAAGAATAAGAGCCTGAAATTATGACTAAATATATAATATTATATTTGCATTATATTTTACATGATTGCAAAAGATTAGGATTAACATGGTGTGGCATTAAAATTTATATAATTACCATAATGGTACTCAGTAATACATAATTTTATAAAACATATACCTGTTATCAAAGATCATGTGAAGGTTTAAATTCATGAAGATTATTTTCAAAAACTAGATAAAAATATGTTAAAATACCAAGAGGTTTTTATGTGTCCACAGCTTGCTAAATCATAAAATGAAGATAATATTTAAATTATGACTATTATAGTGTACACAAAGCCACTTGTTTTGAAGTAGGCAAGTGTTCTGAATTACTTTTCACTTAGATTTGTAGATTGCCTTAAATACATGAAATGATGCTCTATAATGACACATTAGTTACTAGACAAAGGCAAATTAAATCACTATGACTATCAGATCACAATGGCCACTACAGCTATAATAAAAATAAGGCAATTATGAGTTATGGTAGAAACTATAAATCTTCAGGTGAGGAAGTAAAGTGGTATCTTGAAGAAGTCTGGTCATTCATCAAAAGGTTCTTAGTATTTTTTAATTTTATAAAAATATTTATTACTATATAACCCCTCCTCTTGTATGCTCAAGAGTAACAAAACATTTACTTACATGAAAATATATGTTTGGATATTTATTGTAGTGTTACTCATAAGAGTTAAAATGGAAATAATCCAAAAAACCATCAAACAATAAGTGAATCAATAAAATAACATCTATAGAATTAAGTATTATTTGACAACAAAAAAAGATGTTAATTCTGTTATATGTTACAACAAGGATATAATTTGAAAAACATTGTCTAATTAAAAAAACTAAATATAACAGACAAAATATTTCATTTCATAATTAATATAGAAAATTCACGATAGAAAAAATCTACACAATGAAGCTGAGTTTGTGATGTGGCACAGAGAGATGCCATGATAACAAGAGCTTTCAAAAATGGTGAAAACATTCTGAAATGAGACTGAGCTGCATTATAAAATGGGGAACTTCATGTTTGTACATGAATTAACATCCCACCACTAAATTATAAACATGTTCAGCTAATGCCATGAGAATTTTATAACTTATATAAAAACATCTAGAGGGCAGATAATTTATTAAATGAGATTAGGCATTAGTTGATAACTGACAAAGCTAATTGAGACTCCCTTAATTTAATATTATTTTTCTCATTATGTCTATAATCAAATTTTTCAATGAAACCAATTTTAAAAATAATTTTCCTAGCTATTGCCTGAAGAGCATGCCCATGTGCTTAGAAAAATTGATGTGGTGCCACAAAGAAAATAATGCTTATATCTGGAGGAATACCCTCTTTGATTATTTCAAATTAACAATTACCAAATATTAAGTACATTTGACATATCAAACAAAATTCCAAAAGAAATGAAAAAATGTTTTTCCTTGGCAATAGGATGGTTATTAGACAGGCTATTTGCTGATAAATTTTGATATCAGAATGCAGTGCTGAGATGCTAATGTTAAATGCTAATTTTTACTATATATTGGAAATAAATGAGTCTTTTCAACAAATTATAATTTTTTAAAAATAGTTTCATCCTCCTTCTTAAAAAATGTTTATGTGCTGGTTAGGTGTTTGTTAGCAACAAGAGAGAAGCTGGAGTTACCTAGAAAGAGGAAACATTGTCTCTATCAGACTGACCTGTAGGCAAGTCTCTGCTATATGTCTTTATGGATTCATCTGACAGGGCTAGTCTGTTTTGTGTGGTGGCATCTTTGAGTGAATGACCCTGGGTTATATAAAAAAGCAGGGTGAGTGAAGAAGATGTGTGAAGCAAATTCCCCATGTGTCCTGCTTCAGTTTCTGCTTTAAAGTCTCTGCCTTGACTTCTTTTCCTGAATTTTTTTAATGATGTGTTGTGACCTGGGAGTTACAAGATGAAATATATACACCCTTGAAGTTGATATTGATCAGTGATTCATCAAACCAACAACAAGGAGAATCACTGACAATCTCTAGAGGAAAATTTAGTATTAAGTAAGTAACTGAAGTGCTTTTTACTGTAGCACAGAATCGAACAGAGGGCTAAGCCAAAAGCTAGACAATGGTGAGTATTAAGACAGATATGGTAAATTCTTGACATGCATGCCACCATCCCATATTCCTGGATCAAGGTAGACATTGCTAATTCATCTCCGAACTCTTTCTGACTGAAATTTAGAATATTACTTAAGGAAGTCACCTTGAGAAATGTTACTGTCAACTTTATATATAAGTTAAAATTTATTTCTCCTTTAGGTCCTATGATACAATGCTTAAAAGGATAAGTTAAAGTAAAATTGAGCAATAGTGTAAATAATGTAAATGTTTATTCCCAGCACTGGAGAGATGGCTCAGTAGTTGGGAGTATTTGCTACTCCTGTAGATAACACCAGTTCAGTTCTCAGCATCTAAATGGTAGCTTACAGCTGTCTATAAGTCTATTTCCAAGGATCAGATACCCTTTATGACTAACTCAGGCATCAGGAAAAGCACCTGCTATACAAATATACATGCATGCGAACACTCACACACATACAATAAATATAAAATCATCTTCAAGTAAACGAGTTTAACTTAATTCAAAGTTTGCATAGGGTTTTTGTTGGTAGTAGAATTATTTTTAGATGGTATGATTACAATTTCATGATAAGATTATGTCTTTAAAACTTTTTCTTGGTATTTGAAAAGGTAATGTCAGGATTTGGTGTGATTTTTGTGAAGTCAGCCAGATGACTCCTTTAAAACAAAGTTAGACATTAAAGAATATATAAACTTATGTTGAATGTATATTTTTGAATAAATAGCCAATGAAAAGCTAAAAACAAGCTTACAAGATACTAATATTTAAATTTAAACTCACAGTTCTCTTTTTGTAGTTATGTATTACTAATAAATTTTGTAATTAGTTTTAATATTTGATTAATAATTTCTGCTGTGAAACTCAGTAAGTTATTGAGAGTGTTTGGGCCTTAGCACAAGGGTTAAGAGTTCTCGCTGCATAAGTGTGAGCATCTGAAAATAAATTCTTCATCAGCCAAGAGAAAGTCTGTTATTCCAGTACAGATACTATAATCCTGATGCTTTTGGAGTTTGGAAACTGGAAAGAGGGACTCATTAGCTGGCTGCCAGTCTAGCTCTAGAGTCAGTGGTAAGCAATGTCCCAAGAGAGTAAAACAGAGAGTGATAGATCCTAACTCTGGCTCCATATGTGAGTACACAGTCATGAACCCCAATTATGTTCATGTAACCTGGATATACACACACCACATACACACATGAACACTCACACAAAGCACCTCAAAAAAATAAATAAAACCTTCCAGGTGATCAAAAGCCTCTAATGAGATGACAAGCCCAAAGACACATCAGCATCCACAGTGAAATAATGAGTCAAACTTGACAGACATACTTGCATCACCATAGATGAGTTATTTTCAACCAGAATGTGAGATTTATAGCCCAGAAATGTGTTTGAGGACACGACAGCGACACATCACACACGCACTACTGCTCAGTTCTACCAACCTTATCCAATTTATCATTCTTGTTCTAAAATAGAAAGCAGGAAATGCTTTGTAGGTATTAGGAATCATGCCCAACAGGATGAAAATTTTAATCCTTTTGAGACTTTCTTCAGTTTAAACTGAAGAAAACAAAAATTTGATTGACACAGAGCTGTTGAAAAAATATAGCTTTCTTCTCATTAACTAGTGACTTGACTATTTTTCATTATTTTTAAAGGACTTGAAAGATGATAAAATAAGCATAATTTATTATTGACTGGAAAAAACGCTTATGGCCAGGCCGTAGCATCTGATTTTTGGTTATGGCTTTATCTCTAACTATAGTGTGTTCCCTTGACTTTTTTATCTTGTTATTTTCATCAACACAAGATGCCAGTGATTTCTAAATTTATACTTCAGATCTACCTTCCAGCAACCATATATTTTAATGAGAATTCTGTAACTTTGTAGATTTTTATCTGTAAAGGGATCTAGTCCAAATATATTACAATCCTTTCAGAAGGAGTGCATGAGCTGCCATACTTGATCGTTTAATCTGTAACATGGACCTCTTTGTTATTTTTATATCTCTTCAAATTTGTGTTTTACTTTTCTTTTAAAGTTTCTGAAGTTCTAAACTGTACTGTTTATATTAAAAACCAACACATGAGAATGAATGCCTCACAGTGATCTCTCACTGTACTGTGCATATTAAGCTATACCATGACCCCATCATATTATTTATTTTTCCTAAATTTTGAGGACACAGACTTGATGTAAGACTATATATTTGAGGTAACAAACTTTGTCCTAGTTTCTCAAGGATGGGAAGGTATGAGGAAATAAGGTAACTTACCTACAAAAAGATTTACGATTTCACTTGTGGGTTTGTGTTTCAGCACCTTACAACAACTCTTGTGATATGAAGCCTCAAGTCCATTGTCTTCTCCAGCCCAGCAGAGGAGCCCATGTCCCATGACCCATCCTCTCTCTCTCTCTCTCTCTCTCTCTCTCTCTCTCTCTCTCTCTCTCTCTCTCTTCTATATGTGTGTGTTTGTGTTTGTCTCTGTGTGTGTATATTTAAGTAATAGCATTAGTAGTAGAAAGAAAATCCCTCCTCCGCAGTGTCAACCTCAGCAGTGAAAGTACATATCAGTGAATATTTGTATTTTGGTGTTAGCATTATATTTATTTACTTCAAAAATGCATCTTATTTTAAAATTTGTGATTATATACTTACAGCATATTTTCTAAGTAATGGAAAAAGGCACCAGGGAAGAAGAGATTGAAGGGGGAGAAAATTCTAGTAGTACTAATATATACTTTGACTTCCGTTGAAATGAAGAGTCACCTTCTATCTTCTTGTTATTTGAGATGTCTAAATCTAAACAACATAACTTTAAGGCTGGAGCCTATACCCCTTCCACTGATAGAAAATGTAGAAGAGAGTAAAAAAGTATAGAAAGATGATAGACAGCAAATTTATTGTTTTACTCCATAATCTGCAAACTACCAGAGGTTATTCAAAAATAATCTAATGTCAGAAGCTAGCCACAACCAGCCTGACTATCTTCATCTTCACATGGGAAAAGTTTAAAAAAACAACAAAAAAATCTTCAATTTCATAACTCCTAAAAGAAAATCCCAAAAGTTTTTAGACTTTGGTTTGTACTTCTGATGAATTCTTAGCTTTACAATTTTGTTATACACACAGACAAAAATCAAGATGTGTTCAAGTAGTTCTCTTTGATGATGACCATAACAACCTAGACCTAAAGGAATTTCTATTATAACAATGACGCTTACCAAAAGTATTTTTTTTTCCATCTGTTTTCCCTTGGCTTCCATTTCTATGTCCAATTCTTCTTCAGTGTTCCCATTTCAGAAGCCCGCCCTAGGAGAAGAAGAACTTTTGGTTCTAATGAGTGTACTGAAATGTTTTTCCAAGAATGATTAAGGCATTCAGACTTTATATGGTAGTTATAATTGCTCCCCACACTACCTTAGAAAGGAACAGAGCTGCTAGGAACAGCAAATGCTGCACTGTTATGTAAGGACTCATTACTCTGATACTCCACCTGCTGGTTCCCAAAGCTGTAATGGGCTGCCATATGCACATATGAAAGATTCCCAGTGCCATTTAAGGTTATGCTATGAAACAAGAGCCAGAAAAGAAATAAAACATGGCCTGGAAGAACAGACAGAAATAAAAGTAAATTTATAGATACCTTAGGTACAACTGTGGTATCTATTTACAGTCATTGTCTCATGTATAAAAATCTACCCTATCAAGACAATGCAACTGGTCAACTGATTTATATTTCCAGTATTTAATTGAGCTACAAGATTCACTTTGCTATCATTTCACCATGAGGCTCTGCTTATCAATTTTCTATATTTATCGGTCTCTAAGAATATGAATGAAACAGAGACATTTTGTTTCAGAAACTAGAAGGATATTGTAGAAACATACACCATCTATTCTCAGATACTACTCATAAAACACAAGTTTCTATGACACAGTATCAGAGGTTCCCCCAGAAACAGTGAAAAGAGTCTTAGACGCTGACATATTCCCAACATCAAACCATAGGACATGCGAAAGCAAGGGAACAACAGTGCAGGTTTTTTGGAAAAAGAACAAAGTTTAATCTTGAGTTTGACTGAATTATCTGTCTATTGTGGCCATGTAAAGGGCTTAGAAGGTAGATGGAATGGTTCTTCAAACACTTCCTTATTTTTGAATCTCTAGTAATATTTTGGATACAGATGATGGAATTATAGAATGAGTAACTATATCATCTACCATGTACTATATACTTATGGTTGACAGCCAAATTTGTCCAATCCTTTGAAATATTTATAAATCCTCTAGTGAATGAAACAATTAACTTAAGGTTTCAAGATATGACTCATCTACCCAAGATCATAGAAGCTTTAGAACTCTGTGCTTCTCCAAAGTAACTGTGACTGCCTTCATAAAAAGATGCTGCTGCCTCTATTCGTCAGGACCATTCAAAAAATGAAATCATTGGTTTACAGAATTGACATATGTATTATCTATTTGGCATCTTAGAACTCAGAGTTGGCATCTACTTGCAGTTTAAAACTCTTTTTGTTGTTTGTTTGAGTTATTGCCTCAGAAGTAGCTGAGTTCAGCATCTAATGCTTCTATAAAGTCATTTTATAATTTGTGTAATTTGCATCTTAAACGTCCCTAAAACCTGTGTAGTGTAGTAAAGAGTGGTGAGACTTGTAATAAACTAAAGACTTGCAAGAGAACTTCAGGTAATATATTTCCTCAAAGAATATACAAAAAACTCCATTTCATGTACTTTTTTTCCTTTTCTTTCCCAACCATGAGGTAAGCAGATCAGGTTTGCTACATATTCCCTTCATGATGTGTCGTATCAGACGCAAAGCAATGAAGCCAACCAGTCATTAAGGAAAAATTTTAAAGGGGAACACAAAATAACCTTTTCCTTTAGAGCAGCGACTTCCAACCCTCTGAATGTTGAAACCCTTTAATACATTTCCCACCTGGTGACTCCCAACCACAAAATCATTTTATTGCTACTTCATAGCTGTGATTTTGCTACCAGTATGAATTTTTTTCCCAAATATCTGATAGGAAAGACATCTGTCACAACCCACAGGGTGAGAACCTCCTGATTTAGACACTGATTATTTCTGATATTTGTTACAGTGAAAGAAAGCTGAAGTTGATGGTCATTATCTTTCCATGGCTCAACCTGTACTATCTATTTCAAATAAAAATCAATAGGTCCTTGTGCACTATTAACACAGTACTTGGCACAGATTTAACTCTCCATAAGTTTACCTGATGTACATCTTTATGTTTTGTTCCCAATAACACCAAATATAATACAGCTTGTAGTCCCTGAAAACTACAAGTCATAACAACAACAGCAATACTGTGTAACTCAAGAAAACTTTTCTTTCTTACATGTGACCATGGTAAGTCCAAGGATTTTTCTGAATATTACCTTTCAGAGCTAAACCAATTATTGCACTCAGCATTCCCCTCTTGTTCAGTTAGTTATGAAGCCTGGCTGAGTGAATGCACAGGAAGAAACCAAAGTTCACTGAAAAGACCATATTGCAACAGCTCAGTGATTCTGTTCTTTCTTTTGACCTCTTAAGAGACTCTACAATTTAAAGAACTTCTATTTGATATTCTATGGTCTTACAGTATCTTCCAATACATCTTTTTTCACACATAACACATAAGGCAGCAGTGTTTGTTATTGTTGTTTTCTTTTTGTCTGTCTGCCTCATAAAACTCATAGTGCCCTGAGGATAAGAACTGTAGCTTATTGATTTTCCCTTACTGGTGTTCAGTAGAATGATGAAATGTAGTGGATATAGGGAGTAAAGAAATACACATGCCAGAATGCTTGTAAATGCACAAAGAGGATGAACAAGAGAAAGAGAAAGATTTAAAAACAAGAGTAAGAAGTGAGGAAGAAGGAAGATGAAGACAGAGAAAAGGAAGAAAGAACAGAGAGAAAAGAGGCGGGGAAGTAAGGGGAGAGATAGGAAGGGCTGAGGGAGAAGGAGAAGAAGAGAGGTAATAAAGCAGGAAGAGGACACACGCAGGGAAACGGGACAGAGGAAAGAAGAGAATAAGAAGAAAGAGAAGAAAATATACATAGAAGAGAGAGAAGAATGACATCACTCACAAAACTCTGTTAATCTATATTTCTAATAGTTCTTTCAGGAGAAAGATTATAACTTGTGTTATAATGTCCTATACAAGAGATTAAATGCTAAATAAAAAATTTAAAACAGCTTGTGTTACAAACAGAGAGTGAATTTTTTTTGACTTTTGTTTTTTTTCTTCTTTATTTATTTTGTATTTATCAAAAAAACAGTATAATGAATTTAAAATGCTGAAAAGTTAACAATAACTATACAGAGGATAATAATCATAAGCATGGCTTATCAAGGGTGATAATGCAAATAAGATTGCTACACATATATTTACTTTGTGTTCAGCTTTCCCTCTGAATTTTTTTTTCCATCCCTATATATCCTTATTCAAGGTCCCTTCCCCCTCCCACCACATCAGGTCATTTTTCTTCTCCGCAACTCCCCATCCCCTCCCTGGGCAGGGAGCAGACAGTCCTATGGTCGCACTGACCCAATACTGTTTGGATCAGTCTCAACTCCTGGCCAAATCCAGTTTTGTCTCCCCTCCCTCAAGAGTGAGTCAGGTGTTCCTAAAGTTGGAGTGGGATCCGAAGGGTCAGTCCAGGGTGTTTCTGATCCCAAGCTGTTCAGTGGTTGTGGTTTGCATCTTGGGCATGCTTGGCTTTTTTCCTTGTTTGTTTGTTTAGAGACCACTAGTGAGTGAGTACATCCCCTGCTTATCTTTCTGAGATTGTGATACCTCGCTCAGGAGGATATTCTCCAAATCCATCCATTTGCCTGCAAATTTTAGAATATCATTTTTTCTTACTGCTGAGTAGTATTCCATTGTGCAGATATACCACAGTTTGTTAATCCATTCTTCAGTTGAGGGACATCTAGGTTGTTTCCAGGTTCTTGCTATTACAAATAGTGCTGCTATGAACATAGTTGAGCTAATACCTTTGGAGTGCGAATGTGCCTCTTTAGGGTATACACCCAGAAGTGGTATTGCTGGGTCCTTGGGGAGATTGATTCTTAATTTTCTGAGAAACCGTCATATTGCATTCCAAAGTGGCTGAACAAGCTTACACTCCCACCAACAATGGAGGAGTGTTCCCCTTGTTCCACATCCTCTCCAACATAGGTTATCATCTGGGCCTTTTATCTTAGCCAATCTAACAGGTGTTAGGTGATATCTCAAAGTTGTTTTGATTTGCATTTCTCTGATGGCTGGAAAGCTTCTGCAAAGCCAAGGACACTGTCAATAAGACAAAACACCAGCCCACAGAATGGGAAAAGATTTTCACCAACCCTACAAGTGATAGAGGACTGATCTCTAAGGTATATAAAGAGCTCAAGAATTTAGAGCCCAAAACCTTGAATAACCCAATCAAAAAATAGGGTTCAGATCTAAAAAGGGAATTCTCAGCAGAGGAATTACAAATAGCTGAAAGGCACCAGAGAGCGAATCTTAAAGTATTTGCTCAATCCATCACTGTTTGAAATTTCTCTTGATCATTTCTTAAACAAATGATATTTTTATAAAGAAAGCATGTATATTTAGATCCAGCATTTCCTTAGCTTCCTTCTCTTGTTTCGTGTAAGAGTGAGAAAACAAGGCTATCTTTGTCTTGTCTTTTTTTCACAGTATGATTGATTTATCTTTCTGGATACTTACTATTAAAGTCAAAGAAGAGAGCATTGGTGGGTTAAATATAAACAAAATCCTTCCCGTTTCAACACACATATTTTCTCACAATTTTGAGAGTTAAGGTAGGAGAAGTAGCCACTATGTTGGATGATGTATTTTTATAAGAAAAAAAATATATATAATGTAATTTATCTAAATTCACAAATAGTTATTGATTGCCTACTGTTCCTCTTCCCTCTAGCATGTGAAAGTATACATGAAGCTCTTTATCTTCCTATCTTTATGAAACACAGTTTAATACTTTATTGAGATATAAATGTAACCAATATTATCAATATACATGATAATTCTGATACTTGTAACTTTAGAGCTACTAAAGATGAATTTGATGTAATTTCATGAAATTTTCTCTGAAAATGATGTCTGGGGTGAGATTTGATGGAATCTTTGTAACAAGTCATCAAGATGGGATGACTTGACCATTGGGAAAAAGCATCAATGTATAGCATAAAGAATAAAGCAAGGGATCTATCACAGCTTCAAATTACTGGAATATGAACCCTAAAGGGAAAGGTGTTGGGAAACCATGGTGAATTTTCTCCTCTATTCCATGAATGATGCTGCATGCATGGCTTCAGATAACAGTGAGAAATAGAATCTAAACTATAGTGCCATGTTTCTTAGTAAAAAGAGTCACTTTTGAAAAAGTACCTGTGCAATGAAGCAATGGATAGCACATAGACAGAAACCATACAGTGGGCTATGTGAGAAATCTACAGATGTCTGAAAAAAACTCAGTTGTTTTCAAACAGGGCTAGTCAGCCTTGACCACCAACACTATTATAAGCTCATAATGTCTTTTCTCCTTAAGGAGAAGAGTTAAGTGTGTTGCAGACTATGGTGGATTGCTGTGGGATGGTCTTTCTGTACATTGTGAATATATGTTGCTACCATTTATTAAGAAGTACTTTTGATATATGGCAAGCTAGAATATAGTCTGGTGGAGAATTCAAGAGAGATACAGGGAGAAGAAAGGCAGAGTTGGGGCAGATGCTTTGAGCCACCAGGGGAACAAGATGTAATGAAACACAGATAAAGCCACAAGATATGTGGTGATATATACATTAATAGAAATTGGTTAACTTAAGATGAATTAGCTAGTTAGTAATAAGCCTGGGACATAGACCAACAGTTTGTAAATAATATAAGCTTCTGTGTGTTTATTTGGGACCAAATGGCTGCAGGACATAGGAAAACTTCTGGCTATAGTAAATTTAATAAAAATGGTGCTTATAGATTTAAATATTTGAATACTTATCATCATGGAATGGCAGTATTTGAGGGCAACTGGAAATATCAGGAGTGTGAGCCGCTTGGAATAGGTGTGTTCTTGCTAGAGAAATTCTAGGGGCAGATTTTGAGGTTTCAAAAGCCCTTGATAGCAAAGTCTATCTGTCTTTCTGTCTGTCTGTTTCTATCTCTGCCTCTCTCTTTCTGTCTTTCTCTGTCTATCTGTCTGTCTCTGTCTCTCTCTGTCTGTCTCTGTCTATCTGTCTGTCTCTGTCTCTGACTCTGCTACAGATCAAGATGAAGATGTAGTTCTAAGCTATTTCTTCAGCAGCATGTTGCCACACCTGCCATCATGATCCTCGCTATGATGATAATGGAATGAGACTCTGAAATAGCAAGAAAACCCCCCAATGAAATGTCCTTTCTAAGGGTTGCTGTAGTCCTGGTGTCTATTTTCAGCAGTAGGACAATGAGTGAGACAAGCAAGGCCCAAGTGATACTTTGCTAGTATCAGAACTGCTGTCTTTACTGTAAGAAAATAAGAGAATTAGGAATTGGTTTGATAATACTTACTCAGAATATCAAATGGGATTTTATAACATAGAAAGATCCTATTTAACAGGCTCATATGATCTCCATTAGGAAAAATTACTAACATATTAACTAAACAGAAGAGATGGCATTGGGAGAAAGGCTGTGGTTGTGCTACAGTTAACATAGTTCAAATGTAGCAGAATATAAATGACTAGCTGAACGTTGCAGGGAAGCCTATAAACCCAGGTCTATTGGAAGCAGAGATAGGAGAGTAGGGAATTCATAGTCATCCTTTCATTTGCTATATAGTAGGCTTGAGTCCAGTATGAGCTATAAGGTGCACTGTCTCAAAATTAAAATAAAAAATAGGTAACTGGAGAAATGGCTCAGAAGTTATACTCTTATAGAAGTTCAAATTTGCTTCTCAGTATCCACATGGTTAGATCGTCAATGCCTGTATCTAACTATGCTTCCATGGGTATTCTAACCCTCTGTCATCCAAGACCCCTTATTCATGGAGAGAGAGAGAGAGAGAGAGAGAGAGAGAGAGAGAGAGAGAGAGAGAGAGAGAGAGAGGAGTTAAAAATAATAAGACTAAAAATCTAATTGTGTCTAGAAAGTTGGCCCCATGCTTAATAGTACTAGTTGCTAGGTTCCCAGCATCTACATGACAGTGCACAATTATTCTTCATTCTAGTTCCAGTGTATCCAACATCCTCTTTCACCTTCACAGGGAGGAAGTATGCATGTGGTACACATACATCCACTCACTCAAAATTCTCATATATATAATAAATCTAAAAATATAATTAGTTAGTTAGTTAGTTAAAATTAAGTCAAAAGAAGCTATGAACTGCTGACCTGATCCTGAAGAAGGTAGGCCTGTGCCAAATGTGGTTTCTTATCTTTCTGATCTCTTGTTCCTGTCCCTAGTGGATGATGAAATTTATTACCTTACAACAGGAAGAAACTTGATTATCTCTGCCCATAGCCCCCACCAATACATATGTAACATTTCCCATAAATCCTGTGACTCTCCTACAAAGAAGTCAACACTGAATACAACTTATTAAATTTATACTGAAACCTTCCCACTATAATAATACCATTAGCTTGCTGTCACCATCACAAATGTTTGAGTTCATCAAGAGAAATGCTTATTTTAGTTTAACTCATAGTTTTCAGACCTTATTCTTTGCCTTGTTATTTTGTGATCAAAATGAAATGACATAGACTTCAGGAGCATGTGCCAAAGTAGTAGTTCTCCATCAAGGACAGGGAGCAAAGAGAGGAACAGGGGCCCATAAGTCTCTCAAAGATCATACCCGATGTCCTAAGCATGTCCTTCCAGGCTGCACAACTAAAATGCTCTAATATTTCTCAATTCTGCCACTGTGAGAACCAAACTTTTAATACAGAGACACTACAGAGAGATTAAAACTTTAGATGCAGAAATAACAGTAGCATTTGAAGATATGTCAGATCATTGGCATCTGAATTCTCCTGTGTTTGGTGCTCATGCTTAGACATACACCCTAAGATATAAAACAAACAAAATATACAAAACTATTAGAAATTTTGCATTAAGAATATACTCATCCCTCCAGCCATTAAATATTGAAAGATGTTATACATTTTTATGCAGCACTGCTTAAAATAATTTATAATTATTAGATTTGAATAAGTCTGAATAAAGGATCACAATGTGGAAACTAGTTAAAGTAAAATGGCACAGCATAGGAAACCATATGCATGTTGTATAATGGTAGCAGTTGTAATAAACACCAAGGTGGGAGGCTGAAATACTGGTTACATCAGTAAAAAGAGTTTAAAGGCAAGAATTAACTCTGTGATAGTCATATTAATTTTCTTTAAGTCACTCACTTACAGAAAATGTTTAACTATATTATGTTAAATATTAGAAAAATAAGATCAACATTTGATAAACTATGGGTGACGTATATCCCTGCCAATCATCTTTAATCTCATCTGTACATAGATATTTTTAACATATTCACATGATCACCCATGAAACAAGCCCAGAAAAAATTCAATTTATATCATAACATAAATAATACTTACATGTGATTTTTTATGTGTTCATATGTCCCAAAAAAGTTTATCTCAGAAGCATGAACAATAATATGACACTTATTTCTCTATTTTTAGATCAGGAACATGGGAGCAGCTTTAATAGATGATTCTGGATTTATCTTCTGTAAAGTTTCAGAGAGTAGAGAGGCTGATTTTTGTTTGGATGAGGGCAAACATCAAATAGCCAGCAAGTTAGTAGTAGTATTACGTGGTAGGTCCACTGAACTCACATTGATTTTTATACCCAGATTCTTGTGCAGCCGAACACTATGCCACATATCTTTGCACAGAGGTACCAATACAAAGTCAGAACAGTTCCTGAAATCCCTTCATGGTCTAGTCTCAGAGACCATTTGCTCTTATTCCTGTAATGACTTGCTGGTAACACAAATCAATTGCAATTTCAAATGGTAGTAACTGTATGGGGATATGTATACAAGAAGTAAATGAATATCAATGCAGAACATTCTAGAATCTTTATCTACCTATCTACCATTCATCTATTATCTATAACTACTTATAGACATACATGCATATTGTATACACGTAGTTCTAAAATAAAACTTTCTTGAAATAATTTGTATCTTTGTGTGTGAAGCATATTATAATCTATTTTTATCTTGCTTTAAAGTACCTTCAAAGTATTGAACAGATTTTAACTGAAAATGAATTGCTGTTCTCATCTGAAACATAATTATATGAGTTCTATGGATCACAAGTTGCTGTTGTCATCATTTTCACAAGTCATAAAAGATGTTCATTGGTTTTTCAAAGGCAATATTATAAAATAATTCAAAATGAATACCTTCTAGTATATATTTTAATAAAACCATAACTTCCAAGAACACAATCATTGGAGAAAATATCTCAATTATTAACTGTGTCTCATTCTCCTTCAGACATCTTAGTGCTCCTGAGATTGTCAAAATAGAGAAGGTGCTGGATTGATTGGATGTATAAGAAAAATGGTCAAGGACATAACTAATCTCAGGTTCCCAGACAGACAGAGCAAACCTGGTTCACAGCACAGTTGAACTTAATACATATCTTGCAGTTGAAGAACTTTACACATTAATGTCAAACCAAAATAATATTATTCTGTAAAGAGAACAGTAAAAATTTCACTGGGGTACAAGAACCATTCCAGGATGTGTAGCTATGTTCTATAACCATTTTAACTGAGCAGTTTTAAGAAACAGAAGATGAAGGTACAAAACACTGTCTGTAAACAGCAGTTATTGAGTCTTTCAAGGAAGAAAATTCCCCAGTGTCCATGTGCAGGAGGTAAATGAAATATTGAGTAAAAACAATTTTCAAAATGCCCTTTATCCACTGAGCATTATATAAGTTCAAAATTATCCATGCTTGGATATTTTCTTCCTTCTGAAATGAAAAGTTTCACTTTCTTTTTGCAAGCAGTATTTCCCAGAATCAAAAATGACAGACTTCTATTAGAATCTTAATAGAGACCAATCAGCCATTTATCTTAGAAATATTTAGAACAATGTGAAATCCCAATAGAAATTTTATAGGGTCAGCAAATTTATATTTTCAGCATAAAACTAAAGTTTTAATCATATCTAAGTCAACAAAATTTGTTTTTTTCTTCAAACAAATATATATATATGCATATATAATAAATGCTTTAACTAGTTTAAATTTAGTAAGACTAAAACATTCATGGATGGAAAAGAAATACCAGATGATATGACAGACAAAAATAGCTTTAATAAAGCTTATTTTCTGTGTTTTCTTAATTGTAAGCAATATCAATTGATACAATTCCTTGAACAATCTGAAAGTCTAAACAAAACTTTGGGTATATTTCTGACCAATTGGGTATATTTCTGACCAATCAGCATAATTATAGAAACAAACTGACATATATCAACTCACATAAAAAAGGCAGAGAAAAAGTCCTTAGAGGTAGATAAGCTCAAAAGTGACTATAATATCATTTATTGAGAACATCTTTTTGGAAAACCTTTGACTAATATATGTACCTTCCATCTACTTTTAAAAGCAATCACTTCAATTGCAGCCTACCCAGAAAGACAGCAGGCTATAAAGAGGTGAAATAACTTCAATAGTGTGTGTTAATAGTGTGACCAAACCCATGATTTCCTGGCTGTGATGCCGATTTTCCATTACCTTTTTTAGTCCGTCCAGAAAACTCACCCAAGTTTGTTTCTATCCAAGAAATGTGGCTTCTATGTAATTGCTCAGCTTTTATCCAGCTAGATTAAATACTTCTGCTCCAAGTGCTTGTGCATAAGTAGCAACAGAGCTAAGGCAAATGTGCCCCACTACAGTGGAGTGTGGGAATAGTCCTTATGGTGTCGGTTTACAGTCCCTCTGAAATATAAATTTGTGAGGGATATTCTTGCAACCAACTTTTGCTAAACCTAAAGATTAGCCACTCAGCACAATTTGAAATAAAAAATGTATCCTGTATTGTCTACATATAGAATTACCCAAAATGCACATATTCCCCCTCTTTACCATCTTTATTCTTATGAGCTAATAAAGGATGAAAATTAATGAGTGGGCATAATGTTTATCTTATTATCAAGCCATCTCTGATAGTATAATGGATTGAGATGTTGCTTAAAAAAATGACGTTTTGTTGTCTTGTCTCACTATGGTACATTCTAAACTCTGTTCTTGAAGATTTTTCCTAATTATGTAGTCAATGCTCAGCGTCTCTGTATCCCCACCAATACATGTGGTTCATTTATATTGTTTTATACTCTTTGTAAATGAAAGTTGCTTTTGGGGGTGTTAATATTATGGTCCACTAATTCTGAAAGAAACAAACAAACAAGCAAGGCACCCCACAAATTACAGCTCCAAATTTGGACTCATTTGGAATCTCTGGGACTATTCTGGAAAATGTTGCCTAAATGATACAAGCGGAAACCCATTTACATCTTCAGATAAGTGGCTCCTTTGTTTCTATACTACTGAAAAGGTTAGGTGAACATCATGCAGTGATCATAAAATTTTTATCAAGAAGCTGAAGTATGTTTAATAATTCATTCTTTTACCTTCTTGCAAGATCTCTATGTGCTTTTGAAATATTTTCATTATCCTGTAAAAACTGGCTTTGGTAAAGGAATTTGTCTCTAACTACATGGTGTCACATCTATTGTCAAGAGGTCATGGTTAGTATACACTAATTTTATTTCTCTTATTTAAATATCTTCCAATCAATTGGATTAACAAATGTCTTCTCTTTCTTTTCTGCATCAACTTAATGGAAATATAAAATTGAATATTTAAATCATCCTGTGGAACTTAAACAAATTATAATATGGCCCATGAGAATGAAGCAATAAGAATATGAATCTTTAAAGTGCTTTCATTGTAGTAGTAAACTAAATTTTATACATTGATGAACATATAATTACTAAATATATAATTGGCCAAGAATTTTTAAAATGCTCATGAAATATGCAGTTAAAGTCACAGCAAAAGTACATCAGATCACATTGATCCAGAGGAGTTCACGACATTCTTTTGAGCACAATGATGAATAATAAAACATGGACAAAGTTGCCCAATCATTGTTGGATGTAAGGAAGCTACTAGTCTTTGGTCAGATATAATTTAATTGCATGTCACATCTTCCTGGCTGTCATCCTGGCTTCAATGTATCTTGTCAGATTATACTTTAAGGCATTATCTAGTGACTGAATTAGTTAGTGTCACAACATGCAAATACAGCTTACAGTAAGAAAAAATAATAATAAAATAACCCTAACTGCTAAAGTAAAAATCCCCAACTGCAAGCTTGACTCCATAATAAAATGTGCCAACCTCATCTGAACACTCTGAAATTAAACAAATGTGTTTGTAAAATGTGCTGCAGGATTCCAGCATGTGTGCCACAAATTGATAATTCCCAAATTCTGGATTATAAAACTTAATTAACCCAAGAAATAACAAAAGCAAGACAGCACAACAAAAACAGCCTCCTGTTTCTAAGATTGGTGGTATCCACAATTAGCAAACATGGATATAAAAAATACTTCCCTTTAAAAATTGCTGCATGTTATCAACTGAACAGGGTTCAGAAAATAATTAGAAGAACAGTGTTTTACTATAAATGTTACCTCTGTATCATAAGAGTTTAGAGACTATTGCCAAAGCTAGGGCCAAATTGATTGAAAGAGCTAGAGGTCAAGGAGGACAAGAGTAAAACATTGTCCTCTGGGTGTGAAAAAAAACATTGTCCTCATGATCTCACAACAGCTGTGCTTGCTTTCAGAGGACAAAATCAAATCAAGCCAATCAACATTCTAGCCTTGAGTATGCAGTTTTTTATGAGAACACATTCGAGTTGGGGACCTATTGGCATTTGATCCCTTTTGGGGGAGGAAGAAAGGGGTTTGTTTGTTGTTTTTGTTGTTGTTTTATTCTGTTTGTCTAATATGGGGCACTGGAAGGTCAACTACACTCCAGGCAATGGCCCCACATGATGAATATATAGGCAGCACAAATTGCTCTGTTGGTTTTTACAAATAAACAAAAGAACATAAACTTAGAAGGGATGGAGAAAAGCAAGGTGGATCTCATAGGACTTAAAGGGAGGAGTAGAGCCTCAATATAGTAAAATACTCAAAAATTAATAAAATATTATGTTCACACGCTACATGTATTATTAATTCTGAGTTTTATTTTTATTACATTTATTATCTTATAATCATTGTATGGAGTGCACAGCATGTGCTGTGTTGATGTGGGAAGGTCAGAGGCCAAGGAATTGATTCTTTTCTTTCCTTTTTTAATATTATTATTATGAACAAAGAAGTCAAACTTTCTATCCTTGTATATCCTTATTCAAGGTCCCTTCCCCCTCCCACCACATGAGGTCATTCTCTCTTCTCTACAACTTCCCATTCCCCCCCCCCACGGCAGGCAGTCCCATGGTCCCAAGGTCCCACTGGCAGATCCAGTTTTCTCCCCCCAACCTCAAGACTGAGTCAGGTATTCTTTCCTTGTACCATTTGGGTCCTCAGTATTAAACTCAGGTTGTCAGGCTTTACAACAAGCACCATTCTCTGGCCTGAGTGATAACATTTATGATTGAAATATATTTTATGTATGGAATATCTGTAGGAATCATATTTTTGACTTTCATACAAGATCTTAAATTCATTGATAGCAAATGTATTTACAAAACACAGATGTAGTCCTCTAATCCTTCAACTGTACTTTTTAGCATCTTGATGTGGGGTGTCTTTCTATATGCTGTGCATATACTTTATTACCATTTGTTAATAAAGAAGCTGTTTTGGCTTATGGCAAGGCAGTTGAGAAGCAGGCAGGATATCCAAGCATAGAGATAGGAGAAGAAGGGCATAGTCTGAAAGACACAGCCAGCTGAAAGGTACTGGCCACATGGCAAGACATAAATTAACAGAAATAGGTTAAGTTATAAGAGTTAGTTGGTAATGATCCTGAGCCATAGGCCAAATAGTTTATAATTAATATAAAACATCATATGATTATTTGGGACTAAGTGGATGTAGGACTGACTGAGCAGGACACAAAAACTTCTGGCTATAGCATGTTGCTTGTAACTGAAGATTTAGCTTAAATCACAAACGATATCCAGCAAAGTTGAGAACATTTACTCACAGGGCCTGAGGAAAGGAAAGAACATAATAGAGAAGTGACCAAAGAGAGCTCAATTTTTAAAAAAATAAACATGTTTGGTACTCAAGTGATAAACAAAATTATTTGTACTGTTCCTTCATATACTTTTGATATCTACTCCTCACACCACTGTGAAACTTATATAAAAGTACAACATGAGAGTTACCTTTCCATAGGCAAAATAGAATATATAATTATGGAAAGATGGGGGAGATTAGAGCAAGAAATTTAAACAGGGAAAGGGTGGGAGAAAGGATAAGAAATGGGGTATGGTGAGTGACATCTAACACTAAGGGCCATTTGTGGGATCATATGGAAATCCAGAACTACAGAAGCTTTTTAAAATAAATACATTATAAAAGAAGTGTAAATGGAGTCACCAAATAACAGGGAGACAATGTTTCAACTAGACAGCTTGTACCACTAACTGAAACTTTTAGTGTCAGAAATACAAAAAGAAGAACCCAAACACCTCAGGGTATTGCCAAGAATATTGGTTGTTCTCCAAAGTCCAATGCTAAGACCCTGTTGCTGATGATAACACTTGCATGTCTCATTAAATATGTAGAAATTGAGGTGATGTCCAACTAGGTCCTTTAGTTCTGCTTACTAATGTTCATGTTTCCCAAGTTACTCTGCATGCTACCTGAGAAGAAAGGTAACCATCAACCCAGCTACAAACACTGTCATCTATTAACAGTTAGCTTCCTCCATGATATGCTAGTGTAATAGTGGCACAAACATTGTGGGAATAATTAACCACTCTCTGAATAAATGTAAGGTCCATTCAGTGAGGTGAAAGCCATGTACAACACTTGGGTGGCCAGAAACATGAAACTGGTTAGGCTATATGCCTAGGGTAAAACCCAATACTATCATTCTACTGAAGAAATGCAACAAAAAATGACTACTAATAACATCCTGGTATACCCATAGATCACTGTATCACACAGACATCATATGAGAAACTTGCTCTTGTAGTGTATATAAACTGACAAAGAGATTCATAACTGGACAATGTGCAGAGTGGGGGATTTTAGAACTCTCAGTGCTAAATTGGACATCTTCATAAAATTCCTACCCTCAGTACTGTGGGCCCTTATGGGAAAGAAGACAGAAAGACTGTAAGAGCCAGAGGAGACGGATGTCTCCAACAAAATTGTGTCTTCCAGACACAACAAGACTGATATACATATGAACTCACAACGATTGTGTCTCCAGGCAAAAGACCTACACAGGTTCAAGCTAGATGAGGTTCCAGCAGTGAAAGAGGGTATTGGACATGAGTTTCCATCCACAACCAATAAGGTACCTCCAACTAGCATTAGCTTACAAAGAAAAATTTTATCTTCTCCAATGGAATCTCATTGAGTAATAGTTATTCTTTGCTAAGGAGTAGATGACCAACATAAAAAACAAATGCAATGGTATTCTTGTAGACTTTGTCTCATATTGCTTTATTTTTGCCTTTCTTTTCATGTTCGCTTTTTGCTTATATTTTACAGTTTCTGATTTTTGTATTTTTATGGATTTCTGTGTTTGCATATTTGTGTGTGTATCTTGTGGTTTATCATTATTACTACTATTATTTTGTTTACCTATTTGTCTTGTAAAGAGAGAGAAAGAAAAGGAATGGACAAGGGTGGTTGGGGAGGTGGAAAGGATCTGGGAAGCCATCAGGGAGAGAAAACCACAGTCAGAATGTATTGCATGAAAAAAAACTTACAGAAAGAAAAAGACAGAAATAGAAGCATGTGCCCTTTCTAAGGCAGAACTGCAGAGCAAAGCTATAATACACTTTTAAACATGCTTCCTTCAGGTATACATCTCACCCAGAGCTTGGTCCTGCATATGGAAACAAGATGACATAAGTCAAAGTCAAAGTGCAAGCTTGGAGCATTGTGTGTGTGTGTGTGTGTGTGTGTGTGTGTGTGCGTGCGTAGAAAAGAAAATTTAAAAGTTTATTTATTCATTCCTGTGTTCTTCTTTCAGCATCCATTACCTGTTATAAGCCAGGCAGTGCATAGAGAACTAAGAACATAGCTATGTATAAGATAATACGTTTTTGATGCTCTTTAGTACTATAACTTAATATATAATACTAATAAGTACCAGTCTGGCATAGTATGAGTGCTCAATATCTAATTAATCATTCAGAAAAAATATGATATTATAACTTAGAAAAGGGGATTGGTCTGATTTGTAATAAAACTAGAATCATCATTTGAAGTAAATATTTAGTGAAGATCTGAAGATAAGCCATTGCCATACACATAGGGAAAATAAAGATGTTTTGAGGCAGTAGAGATTTGTATAAATGTTCTACCGTGGGAAGAGGCCATTCAACATGGCACTGGGGCACAACAAATCTTACTGCTGAACATCACCAGTAACAAAGGGAGGAAAAGCCAAACTGAACTTAGATATTTAGGAATTGATCTTAAGAGCTCTAAGAATTTATGAAGGTTTTCATCTTCAAAGTGCTCATGTTTTGGTGCCTGAGAGATTTTCTTTGTTTGAATTTAGGAAATAGATTGTTTAGGTTATAAGTTAAGCCAGGTGATTTAAAAGAACCCAATACTGCCTTCCTGGAATAAGAAAGTGGTGTCAAGGCCAGTCATGTGAAGCTAATAGAATAAGTCTCATGGTTTAAAAAGGGGTTATAACTCACCCAACCTACTACGTTTTAGCGATTACAACTGTTCATGCTGGCAGATAGTCAGTTTGTTCAAATCAAGGTTGCAAGATTTACTTGTTTTAATGTTTTGCCTGTATGTATGCATATATTCCTTATATATACATCAATGATATTCAGGAAGTCTAAGGAGTGCAACTGATCTCTTACAATTAAAGTTATGGGTGGTTTTGAGCCACCATGTCAGTGCTGGGAACTGAACTGGGTCCTCACTAAGAAAATAAGCGTGCTAAACCATTGAGCCATCACTCCACTCCAGCAAAGCAAGTTTTAAGTCAGCTCCTGAGGGACAAATGGAATTCTCTGAATCTTCTGATCTAAGAGAGTAGTAAGAACTGAGTAGAAAATACAGAAAACTTTTTATTGTTTAATTTTCAGGCTACAGGATAAGACTCCTGGTCCTCTGCAAAATCTAGAGTGCTCCACAAGGAAATAGTACAGAAGTGAGCTTTGAAATAAAAATAAAACTGAAGAGCAGGGTAATGATTAGTCTGTATGTCCAGGAACACAGATCAATGGTCCAGTCTCTCTCTGTCTCTCTCTCTCTCTCTCTCTGTCTCTGTCTGTCTCTCTCTCTCTCTCTCTCTCTCTCTCTCTCTCTCTCTCTCTCTCTCTCTCTCTGTCTGTCTCTCTCTTCCATAAATTTTTGGTGTCTTAACTGGACTGCTGGAAGGATAAAGTGAGCTTCACATACGCCAAAAGAAAATAATAAAAATAAGTGAATGTCAGCCATTATTCATGGTTTCACCCTGTCAATTGATGAGTTTAAAATTGCTATTTCTGGCTGAGAATGAACTCACAGATTCACAAAGCTGAGAATGTTGATGAACATAGAGAATCCAGGCCATATCTGAATGGGAGGCATCAAGTTACATAGACAAAAATGTTTATGATAAAGGAAACCTGATTCAACACAGAGATCATCAGAACACTTCTTGTTCTGTGTCCAAATATGTTTTGGATGAAGGGAGTGCAATATAATGATGGATGTGAGAGACACATCAGTGTTTCTACTTTTTTTCTTTTTTCATGTTTTTTCATGTGGGTTCCAAGGTGCCAATCCAAGGTGTTTCAGATCCCAAGCTGTTCAGTGTTTATGGTTTCCAGCTTGAAGATGCTTTGCTTTTTGTTTTTTTATTTAGAGTCCACTAATGAGTGAGTAATCCCTTGCTTATCTTTCTGGGTTTGTGGTACCTTGATCAGGAGGATATTCTCCAAATCCATCCATTTGCCTGCAAATTTTAGGATATCATTTTTTCTTACTGCTGAGTAGTACTCCATTGTGTAGATGTACCACAGTTTGTTAATCCATTCTTCAGTTGAGTGGCATCTAGGTTATTTCCAAGTTCTTGCTATTACGAATAATGTTGTTATAAACATAGTTGAGCCAATGCCTTTGTAGTACAAATGCGCATATTTAGGGTATATGCCCAGTAGTGGTATTGCTGTATCCTTGGGGAGATGAATTCCCAGTTTTCTGAGAAACTGCTATACTGCATTCCCTAGTGTCTGAACAAGCTTACACTCCCACCAACAATGGAGGAGTGTTCCCCTTGCTCTGCAACCTCTCTAGCAAAGGATGTCATCTGTATCTTTTATTTTAGCCAATATGACAGGCGTAAGGTGGTATCAGTGTTTCTCAGAATACAAAAAAATAGAGAGTTTAGGTTAGGAAAGAAGTGGCAGAGCTACTTTTTATTATTTTACATGAAAAAAAATTAATCTTACAAAAATTGATTGCATTTCCCAAGTTCCAAAGAACTTCCAATTACCTTATATTTCTGCAGACTATAAAATGCAAGATCTCAAGCTTATTTATAAAAAATGAAATTTTAATCCATTCTAAGAATTTTTGCAAAGTACTGCATGTCGGGGGGCAAATTAACAAAAGAAAAATGATGTCAGGGTAAAGCCCACAATTTTCATTCAAAAGGCACAGAGGAAAAAAAAAACTACTTTAATTCTGATTTTTCTGGTCTGCAGACTAAAAACCCTATTTCTCTTCATTCTCAAAAGCACACTTTGTTTTAAAACACTCAGAAATTTAGCATTTTCTATGTGGCTACTTTTACATCACTGTATGATGGTTGTTATTGTTTGAAAATGTTAATTAAAGTGACAACATTTTCTATAAATCTCAGCAAGAGATTTTTATGGCTACCTTGTAGATGTGGTTTGTCTTTGTGCTTAGGATGCAGAGATACTTCTGGGCAGCATTAAGCTGAATCTGTGGCCACTCTTGTCACAATAGATGGCTGTAGATGCTGGTAATGGGCTTCAGAGCCATCCACTTCTGGGTCATGAGTTCAGATATGGCTCAAGCTAAAAGTGAATGAAGCTCATTATTTTCCCAATGCTACAGAAAAATATTTTTTAGGATGAGCCTGCAAAGCCTGGCCAATATCTGGGACAAAGAGATGTTAATTATCCTGCTATATTGTATGTTAATTAGCTACATTTTAAAAAGTAATATCATATTGTTGGAAGGCGAAAGAAATGACCCACATGCATCTTTCTATGTAGTGGAACAAAATGTGTTGATGTTTAGTTTTCAGGTAGGCAGAAAGAAAGAGCTTCAAGAGAAAAGCAGCATTGTGCTTATTGATTCTTTGTCAGTTGTTTCCTCTTCTATTTACTATAGTCAGATAGCCAGATAGGACACAAGCTCAAGTACCATTATGTGAGAATCACAATCCCTCAGTTGGTTCCCAAACTTTGTTAGATTCAGATTATGGAGGGGAGAAAATAAACTATGACAGCCCCTGAGGAACCTTTGGAAAAGGAGCTAGGCCCTCCAAGGGTAGGCAACTGTCAACATGGGCAGTATGTGGAGCATTGAGGGGAGGGGTCAGACTGTGTTTCTGTGCAGGGGCTGGCACCTCAGCCCATTCCCTCCAGAAGAACACCTAATACAGTCTTGATATTAGGAGGAAGAAATCAGATTTGCCTGAAGTGGAAGCACCATGCTTAGCTGATCCACTCTGGGACTTCTTGCCCTTGTGCAGAGGGGATGGGGGACTGGGTATAGGGGAGGCTGAAGTCTGACTTTCAAATCATTCTGTTCCTATCTGTTTCTTAGTAATGTCCAAATCTGCTTCCAACTGTGTTACAATATTTTTATAATGGTCCACATGTCTACTCTGAATGGTCCTATACAAAAAAAAAATGTGGTGGTTGATTAAACTTAAAAACTCTTCATATCCAAGAGTATATTAAACCATATTGGTAAAGGCATCTTAAAAATAAATAAGTAAACTATGCACTAAATAATTACAGCCATGTTGTGTAAAAGTCAGCATTATAGATCAACAATGAATCTTTTAAGACTATAATGGATTGTTTAAAAAAATTCCTATTCATTCAGGCCATCATAGACATCACATCATCATAGCACATTTGTTAGTCAATTTTTTGTTGCAGTTTATGTTTTTTAAAAGGCCAGTAATACTGCCAGTCATAAAACCAAGACACATACAGGTATGTACAGTATTATCACCCTGATAATACTAATAACTTATTGCCCTTAGTATATGCATTTACTACATTATACTTCTCAATGTTTATTTACATGTGAACTCAATTCATTTATGCAAAATTTCCTCTAAAACAGTGTTTTGTACTTAGTTGTCAAAGGTCTCATGAGTTACATGTTTACTATGTGCATTGACTGCATAATAAAACACTGTTGAGTGACTGACATAGACCATTTGGGTTTCCGTGAGTGTTCTGTGCTGTTCCCACAACAATAAACACACTTAACACATTTTTCACAACATAACTATTGTGATGCATGAATGCAAATTTGTATTATTTAACTCACTCTGCTGATATATAAAATGAGAATAATAGTAACACTAGCTTTTAGACTTGTATATATAGAAATGAAGAAGTTGTTTGTCTCATAGATTGACACTGGTTATAGTCTGCCATAGCAGGGCAGGGCATCACAGCAGATTCATGAAGATTCAGGTGTCACATTGAGTTTACAGTCAAGAAATTGAAAGTGGACTGAATGTAAGGAGGAGGAATAGGAATCTCATGGGCTGTTTCATCAACATGCTTCCTCTACCCACTAAAACAATACCACAGGTGAGAACCAAGTCTCCAAACACATTTCTCATCCCAAGCACAACAGTATGTTACATTAATTCATACAAATATGGCAGGGCTGGAAGCTTGAACTGTACACTAGCATGTGAGAAGCCTACTAATCAAAGTCTGACCTCCAAAGTCATCCTGTGACCCAGTGAGCAACCCTCTCCTGATTTCCACAAGGAACATATACTTGGTTCTAGGGAGAGCACATCCATGCGGCTCTGACAAGGGCCACCTTATAATAACAAGGACACTAAGTTTTCAGTGATAGAGTCATTATGAATACCAATTCTTTTACCTATTTGAAATATGATAATACTTGTAAAAGAGACAATTGCCACAAAGGCATAAAAATGAGAAAATTAATAACAATAAAGGTAGATTTCCTAGTATTTCTATTTTATTATTTCATTTTTGAAATTATAATATAGTTACATCATTTCATCTTTCTCTTTTTTCCCTTCAAACACTACCTTATACCCTTTCTTGCTCTCTTTCAAACCATGGCCTCTTCAAGGATTAAATACCAGAACTGAAGTTTTTCTAGTTACCTTCTTTGGAGATTTAAGATTTGACTACAAATACGTAAAGAAAATACACACAAAAGAAAGTAATATAGAAGTAGAGAAAAGGAGATAATCAAGCGAAAGTTCAAGTGCAGGGCAGAGAAGTATTAAAGTCATCTTGTTTCTTCCAGGATGACCAAAGCAGCTCAGGCTAATAGAACTGTATGTGATGATGAAAGCACTCTGTATTGTATCTGTTCTTCATGTGAGACCTTCTAAAAACATGTGTCTAGTGAACAATTAAAATGTACCAAATGTAGCCAGGGAAGTGATGTTTTATTCTATTTTAGTTTATTTATGTTCAAATGGTCACAAACTATGAGAAAACCAGCTGTAGTATACATAACATACTTTAGAATTTATTATTCTACCTCAGGAAAGAAACTGATTTTTTGAGCTATGGTCTTATCTCCTTTCTAACACATTAAAACACATGTTGAAGATTTCTAAATCACCTAAATGCTATCTTTTTTTTTCTATCCCTATATATCCTTATTCAAGGTCCCTTCCTCCTCCCGCCACATCAGGTCATTTTTTTCTTCTCCACAACTCCCCATCCCCTCCCTGGGCAGGCAGCAGACAGTTCCATGGTCCCACTGACCCAATAAGGCTTAATTCAGTCTCCACTCCTGGCAAATCCAGTTTTGTCCCCCCTCCCTCAAGAGTGAGTCAGGTGTTCCTATAGGTGGAGTGGGATCCGAAGGGTCAGTCCAGGGTGTTTCTGATCACAAGCTGCTCAGTGGTTTGTGGTTTGCAGCTTGGGCATGCTTGGCTTTTTTCTTATTTGTTTGTTTAGAGACCATTAACAAGTGAGTACATCCCCTGCTTATATTTCTGAGTTTGTGATACCTCGCTCAGGAGGATATTCTCCAAATCCATCCATTTGCCTGCAAATTTTAGGATATCATTTTTTCTTACTGCTAAGTAGTACTCCATTGAGTAGATGTACCACAGTTTGTTAATCCATTCTTCAGTTGAGGAACATCTAGGTTGTTTCCAGGTTCTTGCTGTTATAAATAATGCTGCTATGAACATAGCTGAGCTAATGCCTTTGGAGTGTGAATGTGCATCTTTAGAGTATACACACAGAAGTGGTATTGCTGGGTCCTTGGGGAGATTCATTCTCAATTTTCTGAGAAACTGCCATATTGCATTCCAAAGTGGCTGAACAAGCTTAAACGCCCACCAACAATGGAGCAGTGTTCCTCTTGATCCGCATCTTCTCCAACATAGGCTGTCATCTGTGCCTTTTATCTTAGCCAATCTAACAGGTGTTAGGTGGTATCTCAAAGTTGTTTTGATTTGCATTTCTCTGATGGCTAAAGATGATGAACACTTTCTCAGGTGCCTTTCAGCCATTTGTAATTCCTCTGCTGAGAATTCCCTTTTTAGATCTGAACCCCAATTTTTGGTTGGGTTATTCAAGGTTTTGGGCTTAGATTCTTGAGCTCTTTATATATCTTAGAGATCAGTCCTCTATCACTTGTAGGGTTGGTGAAAATCTTTTCCCATTCTGTAGGCTGTTGTTTTGTCCTATTGACAGTGTCCTTGGCATTACAGAAGCTTCCTAGCTTCAGGAGATCCCACTTATTGACTGTTGGTCTTAGTGTCTGTGCCACTGGTGCTATGTTTAGGAAGTGGTCACCTGTGCCAATTCATAGAAGTGTATTTCCCACTTTCTTTTCTATCAAGGTTAAAGTGGCTGGGTTTAAGTTGAGGTCTTTGGTCCACTTGGATTTGAGTTTTGTGCAGGGTGACAGGCTTGGATCTATTCGCATTTTTCTACACACTTCCATCCAGCTATGCCAACACCATTTGTTAAATATACTATCTTTTTTCCATTGAATATTTTGGGCCTCTTTGTCAAAGACCAGGCATTCATAA
>PVIH01005547.1:92857-122627 GCA_004025045.1 Sigmodon hispidus
ATCCACAAGTCTGTTTTTATGCCAGTACCAGGCTGTTTTTATTACTGTAGCTCTATAGTATAGCTTGAAGTCAGGGATGGTGATACCTCCTGAGGTTCTTTTGTTGAGTAAAATTGTTTTGGCAATCCTGGCTTTCCTGTTATTCCAAATGAAATTGAGTATTGTTCTTTCAAGGTCCAAAAAATATTGTGTTGGGATTGTGATGGGCAGTGCATTGAATCTGTAGATTGCCTTTGGTAGAATTGCCATTTTTACTATGTTGATTCTACCTATCCAGGAACATGGGAAAGCTTTCCATTTTCTGATATCCTCTTCAATTTCTTTCTTCATTGATTTAACATTTTTGTCAAATAGGTCTGTTACTTCTTTGGTTATAGTTACTCCAAGGTATTTAATACTATTTGCAGCTATTATGAAGGGTAATGTTTCCCTTATTTCTTTTTCAGCTCTTCTATCTTTAGTGTGTAGAAGGGCTACTGATTTCTTTGAGTTAATCTTGTATCCTGCTACATTGCTGAAGGTGTTTATCAGCTGCAGCAGACCAATTTCCCTCATAGTATTGATGTGAAAATTCTCAACAAAATTTTGGCAAACTGTATACAACAATGTATAAAAGATATCATCCACCACTACCAAGTAGGCTTTATCCCAGAAATGTAGGGCTGGTTTAATATATGAAAAATTGTAAATTTATCCATCATATAAACAAACTAAAGGAACAAAACCACATGATCATATCCTTAGATGCTGAAAAAGGCTTTGACAAAATCCAACACTCCTTTATGATTAAAGGCCTGGAGAGATCAGTAATACAGGGAGAATACATAATATAATAAAGGCGATTTACAAGAAGCTGACAGTCAGTATCAAACTTAATGAAGAAAAACTCAAAGCAATCCCACTAAAATCAGGAACTAGACAAGGATGTCCTCTCTCCCCTTATCTATTCAATATAGTTCTCGAACCTTTAGTTAAAGCAATAAGGGAACGAAAAGAGATTAAGGGGATACAAATTGGAAAAGAAGAAGTTAAACTATCTCTATTTGCAGACGATATGATTGTATACATAAGTGACCCACCTAAATGCTATCTTCACACATATCCCATAAGTACACATTGACTTATTATTTTGTTTATAATTGTTTTAGAAATAATAATTAAATACATATTTATTTAATAATAGAATTTAGATACATATTTCTTATGTTGATAGTGCAAATGGGTATTCAGTTTCAACTACTTAATGTAAAAGAAAAGTAAAAAAAATTAAGTATCTTAAGTTTGATATTATTCACTTGCATGCTACATAAAGTCATGTTGAATATCTCTCATGTAGATTAGACTAAGGATTCATCAGTACAAATTCAGAAATACCTCAAAAGACAGGCTCAATCTGATTTCTAATTACATCTGAATAGAAAGAGCTTGGAGTATGTGGCATATGTGTCTGGTTTACAAGGGAGTTAGACAGAGGCAAAAATGTCATAAAACAAAACAGAGGCTCTTGGTCCTCCTCCTGGCTGCCTCTGAAAACAGAAGTTCTATCTAGACAAAGCTATCACTCTAGGCGAGGGAGTGTCAATACAGGAAAATGCAATTAACAAATGCAATTAGCTGAACACCTTTAATAATGGCCCCTTCCTTTCCCACCTTCAAGGTTACATAAAGATTTTTGTATAATTACCTAAAGCACTGTTTACATTCTCTGGTTTCTCTTTCTTCTCCACTGCCTTCAGCACTCCTGATTCCTTTAAGGTGCTATGAAATAGAGAAATGTCAAACCTATTTTGCCTCTTTTTAGTCCCTTCCCACAGATGATTTATTCCAAACTTCAATCTCTGAAAAGATTTTCTTATTCTGTTTAAAATAATTTTTAACAGATTTCATAATACCCATGTCATTTTCCCTAGTGTTGCTGTTTAATGGAAAATCCCACAAATATATTTGTTATTAAAATTTTTTATCTACCAGGGCTCACCATAGACTCCTAAGAAAATACTTCTCTAGATCTTAAGTCATATTTTGTAACAATAAATAGCACTATGTGATAATTCTATTTTCTTATCTTTACTGATGGAAAATAGACTCATAAAAAATAAATATATATGCACAAATAGAGACAGAGCCAACATGCTGCTTACATATAATAAGCACATTTGAATAATTAACCAATGCCTGCTAGCTTCTAAATAATTCACTTAAGCACTGAAGAAGCAAGGGAATTAAATATTTTCCTGGATTAAAAGAGAAAAAAACTATCATCATAAAATCAGACTTCCTTGAAGGTTAAGATGGATTACATTAATCAAGAAGTGAGCAAACATTGCCATTTACATGTGGAAGCTCTTCTGCATTCATAACATGATTGTACCTGATCCTTGGATAACCCTGATAAACATTTGCTCAACCTATGACTCCTGGCATAAATCAAATCATCCATGGAAAACAGCTGCGATAACAAATTTGTGATGATCACTTAGGGCATATCAATACATTTTTCTGCATATCTATAAGGTTTATTGTTCTTTTCTTTAAATATCTTGGATTACAGATTTACCAGTCCTGAGCACTAATAATTCAGCTCTTATATACTTTAAGGATCCACATAGACCACATTTTTTTTTTCTGCTTTCCTTTCCTATCTGAGTTGCAACTCAGCACAATTCTTTAATTTTGTACATAATATTATGAAAAAATTAGGACTTTTAGTATATTATGCTACCATAGAACTGTTAAACTAGGATAATTTCACAAATGACATCTAGAAAGACAGGAAGCTCAATTTAGAGATAAAAATGAATAAAATCATGACTTAGGAAGTGCCATACATGTTTTAAATCAAGAAGAGTCAGTAATTAATATGAAGCATAAAATTAAATCACAAATGTAAGGAAGGGTCATACTACTGCCTAATGCATTAACAGATCATCTACTTACTGACTGGTGACATAGGCAGCAGTGAATCATGGGCTAATGAAAAAGATTAGCAGATAACAAGAAGTGGGCCTCAAGATGTAACATAACTGTAACTCACTTTTCAAGCACACAAGAGATTCCACTTCAGTGCCTAGCACATCAAAAAAGAAAGGAAGAATATTTTCCTAGCACCAGGTTTGCTCAACCATCTGATTTCCCCATGTTCTCTCCCACCTCCCCTTATCCTCTCTCCCCCTGCTGTGGTCCCAAATTACTCATGAGATCTTCTCTATTTCCCCTTTCCAGGGGTTACATGGATGTCTCTCTGAGGTTCTTTCTTGTTATGTAGCTGTTCAGGGGTTGAGGAAAATGACCAAGATTACACAAAGATGATCCCAGCTAAGACTCCAAGCAATATTGAAGAGGGTGCCTAAATTTACATTCCCCTATAATCAAATTGATGACCACCCTAACTGTCATTATAGAACCTTCATCAAGCAAATGATGGAAGCAGATGCAGAGATCCACAGCAAATCACTGGGTCATGCTCCCAGTCCAGGTGAAGAGAGGGAGGAGAGATTATATAAGCTAAGGTGTCAAGATCATAATGAATAAACCCATACAAATGGCTGACTCAAGCTATTGGGAGCTCACTGACTCTGAACTGACAACTGGAGAAGCTCGGTGCAACTGAACTATGCCCTCAGAATATGGATGATGATTGAATGCCCTGGGAAGTTTATGGGACCTCTGACACTGGGATCAGTATTTATTCCTAGTGCATGAACTGGGGAGATAGGCTTGATCCCACCTCAACCTGGACATGTCAGACTGCATTGACTCTGCCTGGGAGTCTTACTCTCTCTGAGGAATGAATGAAGGGAGGGGGAGAAGGAAGCAAGGGGAGGACTGAAAAAGAGGGGAGGGAGAAGGAACTGTGCTGAGTATGTTTACAAAACAATTAAGTAAAACTCATTAAAAAAAAAAACTGGATATATTTATATGGATTCCAGGAAAGAGAAAGAAAGAAAGAGAGAGAGAGAGGGAGGGAAGAAGGGAGGGAGGAAAAAGAGAGGGACAGAAGAAGAAAGGGAAGGGTGTTGTAACTGTTGAATTCTGGCAAATTTTTTAATATTTTTTACACAGAGTAGAAAGTTGTGCAGAACTCCAATGGCATATGATTACAAGTGCATCAGTTAACTTAGGCCTGTGATGATGGTAGAAGCTAAATAGTATGAAGCACTGTGGAAGTCATTCTAGTTAATACAGACTTACATTAACATAGGTAGGGTGTGGTTCAGGAACCACTAGGATCCTCATATTCAGAAATTTGATAGAAATGCAAAGCCAGAAGCTGCAGCCTCAAACTGCTGAATCCACTAGCTGATACCTCTAAGAAAGCACAACATGGGAAAAAATTTTAAAATATCAATTAATCAATAGAAAAAAATAATTTAAACTTTTTGATCTCAGCATTCCAAGGAGTTAAGAACTTGCCCAGAAGACACATCTCTCATCTTAACTGGACAGCCTGAACAGTTCTCTAAAGATTTTCCCATAAAATGATGAAATTGATGTTGATTTATACCTAGTATAAGGATTAAATAAGTAACAGCAATATGATTGTTTTATAATCTAAGTAATTTCTTAAACTTCTGTTTTACTCTCTTCATTCTTTCAAAGATATCGGAATCAAGAAGGGTCAATGAATTACTGCATTTCATATTGTGAAAGAGTATATCTGGATTTGATCATCCTACCTTGTAGTGTTTTCAATAACAAAGGCCCCTAAAGACTCATATATTTAAATACTTACATCCCAGTTTGAGGTACTATTTGAGAGGGATTAGATGTGATTTTAGGGTTAGGGTTAGGACAACATGCTTAGAGGTTTTAAATGCCCATGCCATTCCCAGATAGCTTTCTTTCTGAATCACAGTTGCCTCAAGATGTGAGCTCCGAACCACTGTTACAGCACCATGCCTGCCTATCTGCTGTCATAATCCCAACTATGATGGTCTGAATCTGTAAAAACCTGCTAAATAATGGTTTATTGCCACGGCAATACAAAAGTAACCAAGCTTCTCTTTCTCCATGTGAATATGGAAGGAGACTCATAGAAGACATAAGGCAAGGTTGAACTTCAGAAAATGTAAAGCTATTATTTAGTAGGTGATATCAGGCCAGGTCCATTTCTCTTTTTTCCATCTTAAAATCTCGCTGAAAAAGACGTAAATGCACATGAAAAGTAAGAGATTTCCATGGAGTACAAGATCTTTAAACTAAAAGCTTTTAGGAGCATTAGAGATGAGAGACATTAGATTGATGGGGAAAAGTGGAGTAAAGAAAAAGGCATAAAGATACATGCAAATGGACAGAAGGAAGACATTAAATAACCTAATGTGGGAAGGACTCTAATCCAAGGGCAAATGCAGATCTCTGAAAATGTGGTTATTTTTCTCAATTATTACTTAATGAGTTGGTTCCTCAAAGCTGATAATTGTGTTTTGAAACAGAATATGTCCTCAGTGAAGTACTTTTGGTCTTGTTGGAAACACTATTTTGAGGAGCATGTCCTGTGGTAACAGGATACATCCTTCATCCTAGATCCAAACATGATGGAACTAAGGGAGTCGAGGTAGGAAGATGTTTATTATGTAGAAGCTTCCTCAATAGTTATGTGTTCTCTATATTTCCCTCTTCTGGATTAAATGGTACAAGATTGAAATCTCAATTAAAATTGCCTCACTTAATATTGGATTCATATGATGGATTATTTGAGCTTTTTATAAGCCTCAATCTCCTGCAATGTAAAATTACAAGGCTCATTATACCTATTAGTAATGATAGACATATTGAATGAGATTGTAGACCTGTAGTAAATGTGTTTTCTTTTTAAATGTTGGAATGTATTTCAGAGGACACAGAATTTTTAAGGAAACTTCACTAAGAAAACTCCTATTGAGGAAAATTCTTCCTGTAACTTTTAGTAGTCAAGTTAACCCTTAGGATATAATTCTCTGACATTGATACTGCTTCTTTTAATAGATAGTTTCTGGATTAAAATAGTATATTCAAAGTGATATGGACAATCTAAAGAAACTAGAGAAATACAGCAGTGTTTTTCAGTAATTTCATTCTTAAGGTCAAGTTCAGATGAAAATTGAAATTTTTTTGTACTTCACAGAGCTTTTGCTGCCCTTTAGATTGTAAGATACTAATTTTCCTTTCTAAAATGAATGTGTTTTCGTTAGGGTTTATTCTCCTGGCTTCTCTCTCTTTTCCAATTCTCTCTTTTTCACAATATATAAGTAAATAAATAAAATAATATCCGTAGTTGAGATCAATTTTCTCTTGTTTTTAGTTATATTTTCTTTGAAAAATTATGTGTGATAGAAGACTACACATCTTATGAAGTAAAATTCTCATGGAGGTAAAAGAAATAGAAATATGCCTCATTGCAAAGGGATGTCATTTTGAAATAAATGCCAGGCAACACTGTTAAGAATCAAAAGAATGAAACACTGAATTTTTCTTTACAAGGTAAAACCTCCACTTAGCATTCAGAAGTTGTGCGTTTTAGAGGTGATAGAAATAACCAAAAATCTTTACCAAAGGCATAGTTCAAACTGTCCTCATAATACTATAGAGCAGTATGTGTACATTATGGATCAGTGCCACTTAAATGTCAGTTCATAAAAATTCAGGATTGTCCAATGTTGCAATATGAATAACAAGAAAATATATTTAAATGTTTATTTGGCTGAAAGCTCTGGCCTCCCAAGATTCATAATCAGGTCAGGGAGATATAGCCATGGAAAATTTATTTTAAATTAAATAAAGAAGAAATTCCCATGCCTATGAGAGAATATACCTGGACTTTGATATTATCCTACTGGTAAAACTCTGGCGAATACATGCAAATTAATAGAATAAAAACACTCATAAACCTTCCTTACTCAGGTACTCTACCAGTTTGACTTGGCCACCTTAGCAAAGCAAAAGACAATGTGGTGCAAGTGATTTTAATAATAGAAAAATATATTTCCTCATAATTCTGGACTGAAGGGTTATAGAAAGTTATCATAAGAGTTGGCTGCTTCTATAGACTCCCCTTGATTTATAGATGGTTATTTTCTTCTTGTAGCTAGTGTCTTGTACTCATGCCCTCACCTCCTGTCCAGATGAATATACCCCTCATAGCTTTTTAGATTCCTAACCATGATGACAAAATATTATTTCTTGAGAGAACTTATATCAAAATAAAGGCATATTCTGAGATGCTAAATGTGAAGTTTTTAAGATGTAAGTCCGAGAGATACAATATAGCTTAAAATAAGTGCATACTTTAATATTTGGTATATTTCTGCTGTGGTTTGAATATGTTCCCCCAAAATTTATATGTTGAAACTTGGAGTCCTTAATCTGGCAGTCTAGGGAGATCCATACAGTGAGAGAAGCCTGAGGTCTATGGATAGGGTTCTCATGAATGGAATAATAAATGTTTTTCATGCATAAAGAAGTTTCAGCTTTGGCATGGCTAGACAGAGGTGCAATAAACACTTCAACACCACATGATCTGTCTCTTCATCACATGCCTCATCCTTCAATTTTTTGACCATAACTTAAAACAACAGAAGGATTTTATCAGAAGCAGAACAGATATTAACCCTATGAAAGTGAAATTCTCTTCTTACAGAATTATAATCTTAATATACTTCTTTTCTACATAAATTATCCAGTCTCAGGGACTCAGCAACAAACAAAGAACATTTCTTTCTTTAATGTTTTTCATAAATGTATTCTGGAAAATGTATAAGCTTAAAAACAGGCAAAACTTAAACCCTAAAATACTCAATTATTTTCCTCCTATGTTACATGCCAATTATTTCTACATAATTCTAGAATTCTATAAAAACAATTTTGATAACTGCATAATGTCTTCTCACATACTCAAATCATTTCTCTAATTACTACTTAAATTATAAGTGTTTGCACATAATAAATATTATGAACAAATACTTAACTGTAGCTGTTAAGAGAAAAGTTTCTTTTTAAGGCAAAAGTATGCTTTTATTAAAGCTTTTATATTTATTGTTAAATGACCTTTTAGAAAAGGCCTACATCTCATTTCACATGTTTAATAGCTATGTAAACACAGATAGATGATGAAGAAAAAGATAGATAAGTAGGTAGATGATAGAGAGAAAGATAGGTAGTTATATACACAAAGTAAAAGGGTCCCTCCCATATTTCACTCAAAAATACATCAAAATGCAGCTATAATAAAAATAGCAGCTACTTTGATTTCAATGGAAGAATAAGCAAGTAACTTTATTACTAGGAAAGAGTATACAGTTGACTATCAGGGAACAATCACCCTAATAAATAGAAACAAAATTTAGAGCTAATGTGGCCAACTCATTCAAAAAATATAAAACAGGTAAATTATTCCAATAAAGATTAGAAGCCATGAATCCATTTTTTTAAGTAACAGTTCATTGATATTACTCAAGTCTTGGTCTTAGTAATCTGAATTGCATGTTGGCTTATTTTTATTTAGTTTCCAAACATTTTTTTGGGAGGGAGGCTTGTGCTCCAGATATATAAATTTAGAACCTATGTCCCCTGTCAAATTTCTTAATTTTTACTTTATGTAGTAGTTAGTGAGGACATCTTTATGACATTATAAGTGTTGCATGTATTGTGAAGACAAGAGAAAATATTCTCCTAACCACTGAACCATCTTTCCATATCCATCCATATTCTCAAAGTATATGGATAAGGCCTTTAGATTTTTTGAGATTTTGGTAATTGTTTATTTTTCAGTTAAATGAATGAAAGTTCTTCATAGGTCTGACTGCCTTTGTCACCTTTGTTACAAAATAACTTGCCTCTGAACAGGAAAACATTCAGACTTCTGATGTCTGATAATTCAAGAAGTATAATAAGAAAAAACCTGCATCTTTTCAGGACTGAGGAAATAAAATATTATTTAATTTGTTTAAATGTCAAAAGTATTACCTATACAAAATTTAACTAATATCAGATCATATTACTGACAAGTTAAAATATCTCCTATATTTATAAAATTATATTTAATAAAACTGAAGCTATAAAAACATAAAGCTAGTCCAAAGTGATGTCAGTTTCCACTTGTCAATTCATTCATCAAGATTTAGCTAAAGATTTTAATATAGCTCCATTTTTATTATTTTTGGTATCAATACGGCAAAGTCATTCTCACTGCTTCATATGAAGAAAAGCCATTACTACTATCCTGTCAGAAAATAAATCACAGCAAGGGAAAATATCAAGAGCAGTGACAGAAATAAAGAGTTTGTAGGGTCCTGTATTTTATGAGATTTGATTATAAGCAAAGAAAATTTTTCTATTGCCTTCATAAGTATGTTCCTAGAACGTAATGTAGTATTCATTGACTAGGTAGGCATGCAATAATTAAATAGTTTATAAGACCAAGAATGTATTCAACCAACTAAATAATTCTTTAAATAACAGATAACTACTACCTATATATAGTTCTCTATAGTCACAATACAATGTTGTGAGGGTTATCTTTAATTGTCAACTTTGAAACAAATTAGAATCATCTAAACAGTATCAATGAGAGATTTTGTAGATCACATTGGACTGTGTGCATGTCAATAGGAAATTACATTGATTGCTTTGATTTGTGTACAAAGACTCAGCCCACTATGAATAATATTATGTTGGTACTAGACTGTATAAGAATAGAGAAATCTAGCTGATCTATAAGTATGCAGTGATTTGTCTTTTTTCTTGATTGTGGACAGTAGCTTTAGATACCTTCATTTCCTTACAGTGATAGCCAATAATGTGGAGTTGTGAGCTAAAATAAACTATTTTCCTCTATATTGTTCTCAGTCAGGGTATTTTATCACATGAATAAAAATGAAGCTTAAACAAACATCCTTGCCTAATGATGACTGAAAGGCATTTGATCAATGAGAAACATGCTTGTTCAATACCTATACTATTAATTTGAGTCTTTCTGATAGGTGTTATAAATGGTTCTGGCCTGTACTTTCTGGGCCTGAACATAAGGTTTAGTCTCACTCTTGGCTCTGCTTTGCCTCAAATAATCATACACAGGTATATATTATTTTTACACTGATTAAATTAGGGCCCACCCACATAATTTGCTAGTGCTTGCTCTCAATCTAACCCATCTTGTTCAGCCGTGCAGCTTAGTACATTTTCTCATAGTAGCATTTCAGCTTCTTTCCTCAGTGTCTGTGGCAGCTCTATCTTGTGGCTCTCTGGCATCTGTCTCTGTTCTTCCTGTACTCAGAGTTTTCTTAGTTTGGTGGCCCCGCCTATACTTCCTGTTTGCCTTTGGCCAATCAGCTTTTATTAAACCTATAGGTGGGACAAATATTTACATGGCCAGCATAATCCCACTACAGATAGGAGTGATTGTTAAACATATATCTGCTTATTTAGTGTGACATTAACAATTAGACAATCTTAGCTTAAACTGTCTACTAACCTCTAAGTAGACTCACTAAAATTATATTCTTAAACTACAATTCATTTTTACAATCCTATTCACTTATTTTTATATGTATATATATTTATTATTTGGTGATTTTTACATTATACACTCCATCAAAGTCAGTTACCAGTCCTCTCAGATTCATACCCACACTTATGATCTCCCCATTTACAAAAATGTCCACTCATTCATGCTGCTCATTTACTTACTAGAACATAATAAGACTCTCTGTGGCCAGATCCTTAAAGAAAACAAGTATGAAAGATCTTTTTAATTCACAATTTACAATTATATTACCAGGTCATTGATCATGATGTTGTTATTCCTAAAGACCAACTTCTATGGGACAACTATCAGCAACATGAATTGTGTTTTCTGGGTATTACTACTCCCAACATACAATATATATGCTCAACAACTCTTTTCATTTTATATGCAGAAACTGAGAATTAGAGATATCTGAGACTTCTCTAGAATTAATAGACTAAGATTTGAACTCAGGCCATTATTGGTCTGTATCTCATATAAAACTGAAATATCTGTAAAATAGTCATAATCTAATTTCCATGATATAATTTTTTCACCATTATCTATAACAACTTGTGACCAACACTATAAATAAAGGCAAACATTCATAATCTATTTTTTGGAGAATGTAGGAGAAGTCCTCTAGGCTACTTCCTGCTGAATTGAGGCATTGGCAATCCCATGGGACCCAAAGAAAAATTTAGGATTATGGACAAGTCCTTAGTGGAGTAGTCTCTAAGGATAGGTTATCTCAGCCAGTTTCCTTGAAGTTGCTTTGGATGCAGAGCTCATGGGAGAGGTGCTTTGAAATGCTAAATCACCTGGGCCATCTGTTTTTTTTTTTTTCCCCTTCTTTATTTTGTATTTAACAAAAAAACAGTAACATGAATTTAAAATGAGGCAAAGTTAACAATAACTATGAAGAGGATAGGAATCATAAGCATGGCTTATCAAGGGTGGTAATGCAAATGAGATTGCTACACATATATTTACTATGTGTTCAGCTTTCCCTCTGAAATTTATTTCCCATCCCTGTATATCCTTATTCAAGGTCCCTTCCCCCTCCCACCACACAGACTCACTCTTGAGGGACGGGGGACAAAACTGGATTGGGCCATCTGTTTTTATTGGAGATTTTTCAAGGGGTCTTCCTTGATAAAACTTTCTGTTTTTCAACCAGAAATAAATTCACATTCTCTCATTTTCTGTGGAAATAAAGAAAACACCTTTTCTCCAAAGCAATACATCTTTTAATTTCAATTTTAAAGTCAACTCATTTACCAAATATATAGGACGGATTAATTCAGAAGCATTTATAATCAAATGTCTTTTAGAAGCTTTAACTTTTTTTCAGTCAAAAAAAAGTTAAAGATAAGATAACATACAGTATCCACTCTTTGTAATTTCTATCTTTATGTAGTCTATTATTTTTTGTACTCTATTTCTTTTTTAAGGACTTTATTCTTTTTTTTTTCTTTTCTCTTTCAAGTCTACATATATTTTTAAAGATACTCTAAACCATTTAGAGGTTTTTTTTTAAAAAAAGAATATGTCTTTACTGCCTCTTATTTCTTACCTTTTTCTGTTTCTGACCACACCTTTGGTTGGCTAGGGTGGCTGACTTCACCCAACACCCTCTATTCCTTTCTGCTTCTACTCACACCTTTAATCTGCAAAGGTATGATGAAGGATTAAATGCTTGGCTAAAATGGCCAGCTGGCTCTACCTAGCCCCTAGTCTAACTTCATAGAATTTAGCTTTTTAGTCAAGGTACTGATAGGACCCACAATTACACTCTAGGAAATTTTAGGGTCCATATAACCACCAAATAAAACACTACCATCTGCTGATTATGAACTCTATTTAAATATTTGGCAGCAGAGCCTCTTAAAAGACTCACAAATATTTTGCTGCTAACACTGACAGGAAGCCTCACTTAAAAAAAACACAGCTTTGTTTGCCTCCACCAAACAGTTTTCTCAAAAAAGTGCTGCTATTAAGAAGCCATCTTTGAATCTGTTACCTTTTGCCTGTGAGAACAATACTTAAATCCACCATATGCACCTTGTTTCTCACATTGAGGCTCAAAAACCAGCCTCGTTGCATCTTAAGATACACTCCAAAGCCTGCCATTTTGTAGCTCAAACCCACACAGCACATCAGGGTGTCTCTGTACCACAGTTGATGTGATAGACACAGCTTGGAAGTTGTTTTTTGCTTCAATTCTGTGTTCTAGAACCCCTTTTAAGCTTTCTCCTGCTTTATGTGGGTATATATGCCCCGTGTTAGTACACCATTTGTAATTAGTTTCTGGCCTTTCTAGCCTGTGATCCAGACCAGCAGACCCGCAGTTCCACACCTTTTGACCTAGAAAATTATTAGTCAATAAATATTCTTGCTTCTAGCTTATTACTCAATATAGTATGTAGGACAACCTAAACAAATAATAGAATTTAGAGTCACACAGTATGCATAGTTCCAATTTATCCATGAGCACTAATTGGCAGACATTGTAAAAAGCAGATGTAGAGGTGTTTGACTTCTGTCCTTTTTTTCTTGGAGGAGCACTATCCTCCAATGCCTGTATGCCCCTGTCCATTGCTCCTGTGGTTCTCAATTCACTAGTCTGCCCACTTTCTTGTCCTCCTTGAGGTTCACAAAAGCAATTTCTGGAGTTATCAACTTTCAACTTGAAGAAGATGGAGGTCACAGTGAGCCTGTCAAGGTTCTAGGTATTTCTTTATCTGAAAATTTAGAAAATGTGGTGTTTATGTGCTTCTAGATATTGCTGTGGACAGGAAATTGCTATAAACACCCCTTCTGTGACATAAAGTTCCTTTAAAGAATTTGTCACCACACTTCTTTTGTATATCTTTGCTATCTTGCTACTAAATATTGTGTTTTCATCAATGGTAAAAACATTGAATTTTTCTAAGACAGAAGGTATAATCTTCTACTTTTATAGATTTATTTATTATGCATACATTGTCTGCCTATGTACCAGAAGAGGGCCCCAGATCAAATTATAAATGGTTGTAAGCCACCATGTAGCTACCAGGAATTGAACTCAGTTCCTCTTGAAGAACAGTCAGTACTTTTAGTCTCTGAGCCATCTAAAATGTTCTTGATATGGCCATTGCCTGAAGCATTTATTAATGAATACACTTTCCTGGGAAACACATTTTTAATCTTATATTTGTCATGCCTATATTAATCTATGAAGAAATTTTAGCAAAGATCAAATCTTCACTCCAATATTTCCTGCACTTGCCATTGTAATTCAGAATAATACTTTTCAGCTTGCCTGATTATACATTTCTGTTTTTTCTGTTTTCCACAAATATGCACCTTTTTCTTCCCAGTTACTATATTGAATATCTTTATTAAATAATTCTTAGTTGTAAAGATAAAGCATTTGTATTACCCCAGAACCTGCTTTCTATCATTACTAATGATCACACCACACCATTAATATTAATTTTATTAATCAATTTAACCAAGGTGCAAGGACTTACCCATTGTATTTTAAAAGCCCATGCCATAACACAGCAATGTTTATTCCTTTCACATGCTGCATGCCAAACACAATTTGGCAGGAAACATTCTTTACATGGTCTCTTAAAGATCTAATCTAAGTAAAGATGAGCTGTGTAAATCCAATTTTTTCACTGCTATAGGAAAAGAAGAGCCATAGTGTTCACAATGCTCTTCCATTCTTCAGTCTAGAAGTGAGACTTATCAAGTCAGCTCAAAGCAAGTTATGTGTGTTTCTAACAGCATGCCTATGAACAAACATAGAGTGACAGAAAATAGTTAATAAGCATATCCATTTTGCCCCTATGTTTTTAAAAATGTAAAGTCAAGACTAATGTTTGGAATTTTGGTGTGTTCAAGAAAAATTTTACCTATATTCTTTCCTATTCCTATTTAATGATGAAACCTAAATATGTTCTCCAAATGCTGCATTTAGAAAAAACTTGTTTTCTCTTGCATTGAGTAATGCCTCAATAAAAATGAATGGTTTTCTGTATACTGCAAATGTAATGTCAATCAATTTGCCTATAACTTCAGTACATTCCCCAACATTCTGAGAAATTTCCTCTTTATAAACCTGCCCTATTTGCTGACATTTCTACACACCACCCACCATCTTCTAAGGAATATGGTTCTCTTGTTTATTAGAGCTTCAGAAATGAAAGTTTGCCACCTGGTTAATTTTAATAGTTTAGCCAGAAACCTGTGGATAATGTATACTGACTGCCAAGCTTGAGATAAATTCTGTTGGCACTGATGCAAAGATTTTGGCAGAATTAAACTCTGCCCTTTGAAAAGAAAGCACTGAGGAGCTGAAGAGATGGAATTTCAAAAGAAAAAAAAAACTACCCTGTTTTGTCTTTCTTTGTGGCTTCCCACTGCTGTGGGGATTTGATAACCCATTCAGCAATTCATTTTTCAGATTGTGTGTGCTTTGTTTTAGTATTACAGTTAAGGAAAAGATGTAAAACTTTTGTCCAAAGCTGGATCCAATCCAAAGTCAGGATTTGTCCAAAGGATGGCTTTCAGAGATTCCTTGGTAAAGCTGGCTGTAGACTGTAATTTTTTTTTCTTTTGAAGATCTGGACAACTAAACAACAGGTTAGGGAACCAGAAATTTGCCACAGGAAATTAGTATAAAAAGATCTTGAAGTCTGGGGCATCCTTTTCTATTTTACAGCTTTATTCAATGCTAGTTCTTTGTCAAGAGTGGTCATGTAACTTGCAGGAACCAATACAAAGTAAAAAATGCCAAGCCCTTTGATCACAAAGGAAGGGAAAGTCCAGTTTAAAGTATTAAAATGCAAAACTTTCACCTTTCTTTTGAGGTCTTTCATGTTTGGTCATGGTCATTAGAAAATACAAGGCAGAGTATTTCATTAGAAATTACCATCCAACTTTATACAGTGGTATTGTAGAATGTGAATACAAGGATATTTGGTTGTGAAGCACTCTCCAGGTCTGGCAATAAGGCTGGTTTGAGTCGAAGTTTTCCAGGTGTTCAGGGTTCCATAAAGTGCCAAGTGGTACTCACATCATTCTTACCTGCTCTGGCTATCAGCTTATTGAACTACTAACAACACAATGGGCATCTGTGAAGGCAGCTCAGATGTTGTCCCCTGCCATAGACCTACTTTCTTACCCTGTTTTGTACTGGTAATTTGCAAGAGTGGAACATGAACACCATTCTATTCTAAATCTAGACTACGGGCTTTAGGAGGCTCTTCACCTACTCAAACTGACTGTCAGTCCAATACAAGGATACTCATAACCCTGCCTCCCTCTTCTAGAGATCCATGGTATCTGCATATAATTCTGTCCTCTACTCTCAGAGCCTTGCATAGATAAGAAAGTTACAGAGTGTCAGGAATGCAAGGCATCAAGTTAGATAAATCAGGTGGGCTAGTATTCATTCAGGATTAAGAGACAATGTTGTGAGGAATGAGGCAAAACTTAGGTTCTTATTGCATTCATCACCAGCATTTGCTACAAAAACAAAATCTAAAGATAAATCTTTTAGAAATTTTAGGCTAACAACAATAATGTATTACATTTTAAGCACAAAGGACTGGTAGAAACAGTTTTTTTCCAGCCATGGCAATTAAAAGTGGAGTCTCTGAAGTCACTGTGGCAAAGATAAAAGTAAGGAGAGAATAGGAGTCAATGTCACCACAGACTGCATCTGTCTGTAAGCTAGAGTTACCCAGATTAATAAACTAGTACTACATGACTTAAAGGCCTTAGAGACATAGCACTGAACAGAAGCAACCTGTGTCCATCATTAGCTGAGCATCAAATGTTGTAGAACTACTTGAATTCAGTATTGAGTAACCCCATCTTGGTTCCTTTCAGACTTGCTATATGTCTCCTTCTCTCACTGTGTATCTGTACAACCGCTATAAAATATTATAACTGTTCTAAACCAAATTTTTTTCAGAATGATACAAAACAAAGTACATTGTTAAATGAAAGAATGTCTGTACATATACTTTGTAAACTATACTATGCTACATAAATAAGAAAAAAAATAAGATGGAATCAATCATGATGGTGCATATTATCACTTAGGAAGTTGAAATAGTATAATCAGGATTATGGCCATGGCCATTCTTGGATTTCACTGTGAGACTGGGGCCTTCCTGGGTTACAATAACCTCAAGAGATTCTGTCTCAAAAATAAATAAGATTTTTATCAAACAAATAAAAGGGATATATTTACTTGTTCCTGCCCTTCAAAGTATGTTTTAAAACATTTATATAATCACTGAAATAAGCCTTGCATTGACACTCTCAGATGTGAGGTATCTCTCAACAAGGATGCTGATAGAAGAAAATGAATATCCCTGGGCTAAGAAACAAGCCTACACAAATGTTTGACATTTCTTCCACCTATATGCTAAGAACTTCTGGATTTCTGCCTTGCTTTAATGTAGAGGTACAAGACAATGAATTTATGAGTTTATACCCTATGTTAAGTAAGATCTCATTTCTATCATCCCAAATCTATTCTAGGCACCTTTGTCACCACTTTCTAATCCCCTGTACTATCCTTTACAAGGGAGTTTGCTTTTCCTTAGTTCCTCTTGGAAATGAGATGTAGAAAGACATCTTAGCCCTAGAAAAAATTTCAGCATAGTGTTTCATCCCCAAATATATATGCAATATTATAGTTCAATGAATGAACAAATTAACAATATTAAAACTAATATATTTCAAAAGCAGTGACACTTAGTCAAAAAAAAAAAAAAACAGCAGTCATAGGCTCAGTATAAAAAAAAAAAAAAAACCGTCATATATGCTATGCCTTTCGCCAAGGAAACATGGACTATTAAGGATAACCAGACAATAAATCACACAATTTAGTTCCAAAAATTTATAAAATGAAGACAACTGAGAAAAGCTAGGAATAGGAAAGGTGGCCTTCCTCAGGAGATAATACACCAAGTGGTTGCCCACTGTCAAATGGTCAACCCTGAAAACAGACATACAAGTGACATTGTATGGACTGAGCAGGTTTTATTTAGGAGTTATCTGTATAAACTAATGCTTGCAATAACAATGAATGAGAAAAGCCATGATGGAAGGGTTTGGAGGGAAGAAATAAAAAAGAAATAATGTAGAGATATTATAATATCAAAAAATTTAAATATAAGAAAAATAATAGAAAATGTCTCAATGCAAATATTACTCAGAGGAAATTTTTTGTGTACATACTAACATTAGACAAACCAGTCTGGGAAAGGTATTTAACAAGGGATAAGGAGAAATTTTCATAGAAATAATGTTATAATTTATTAAGAAAATATAAATATTGTAAATGTGCATTCCCTCATTAAAGAGGTAAAACTATAAATATTAAATGACAGTGATTTTCTAAAAAATTGAATAATGGAAAATTAATAGATTTTTTTTCTCAATAACAGGATTCTTAAAGCAGTGAATAATAATATATTCATACAGAATTTGAGAAAAAGTTAAAATTCTAGTCAGACAATGATGGTGCATGTCTTTAATCCCAGTGCTCAGGAGACAAAAGTGTGAATGCAAGGACATCCTTTTCTACAGAGCAAGATGCAGGACAGCCAAGAATACACAGAGAAGCCTTGTCTCAAAAACATAAACAAAAAAACCCCAATAGATAGATATATAATAAAATAATAAGATAATAGATAATAAGATAAGGCTAAAGAATTAGGTAACAACACTATTAGGCAAATTACCACAATTTAAAATATCTCACCTAATGATAATCATATAATGTTTCTTTTAATTTATCCATAGAATGTTCATAAAGATATTTATATCTTGGATCATAAGTAGTTTAAAGAAACTGATTGAACTGGTAGATTTTTGAAATAAAAAATATTTTTGTATAAATACAGAATAGTTCAAGTTAAAATATCTAAAAATTTATAAAAACACATTTATTTGCTTACATACTTATTTCAGGTGCTAAAGATAGGACTGAGGGCTTTGTTTGCTAAGATAATAAGCTAACTCCTCAAACCTAAACAAACACTTAATAAAGTCTTGGTGAATCTAATCAATTAAAATAAATCCTGGAGAGTTTTGTTTGTTTATGTATAGGTTTGTGTTCATGTGTGTGTGTGGGAGGGGGCTGTTTGTGTGTGAGCACATGCAAGGGCATGTGCCAAAGCTAAGTGGAGGCTAGTGTCTTCCTTGGTTGTTTTCCATTTCGCCATTTGAGACAAAGTTTAGTTCATACTTTGCTTAGGTTTGCTGATCTTTTCCCAGTACTGGTTACAAGTGAGCATGACCCAGTTGTTCTGTCTTCCTTGTTGGTTTTACATGGACTTCAGTGATTGAAAGAAGTCTTGTGCTTGCACAGGAAGACATTTACTGATGAAATCATCTCTCCAGACCCATTTTAAACTTCTGACTCATTTGTTGTTGCTGTTTGTTATTTGCTTTTTTAAAAATAAAATGTTTCCTGGCTAACAGAAGCTGGAAAGAAAAAAAAAATGGGGAAAAGCTAGCATAGTTTCATAGAAGCAAGAGGGCTTAGGGTTTTATTGCATAGTAGTAAAGTTATAAGTAACAAATTTATTTAAAAACTGACTAGGATAAAGAGTTTTTCATTATTTCACACTAAAAATATGATAAATGATTGAACTGACAGATATCTTTAACTTGCTTAAGCACTACATGTGTCAAAATATTACATGGCTCTTAGTCCATATGTAAATTTTTCATGTTTTATGTATCAATTAAAATAAATTCATAAAATAACATTAATTTGAGGATATTTACATAAACCTGACATAGCACAAACTTGTAAGAACTTCAAAAAATTGATTATCTTCTAGCTAGACTGACATACACATATTATACATATAGTATATATATATATTTATAAGAGAGAAACTAAAAAATAATACCAAGATAATATCAAGTAAAAGTATGCCAATATATTTGAGACTCTAGAAAAAGTGAATACATTTTTTTAAACATAAAAACCTCAAAAGAAACCTCACATGTTCTCATTCATGTGGATATTCGTGTCATATCCTGAGATTTTATTTTTAATGTGAAGTAACTATAGAATCTAGGAAACTAGAAAAAAGGTAATTATTGGGAATGGGAAAGAATTATCTTAAGGGTGGAGGGAGAGGATAGAATGCAGATAACATAAAGGGAAGAAGGAGTACTGAGGGATTTTGTTGGGGAAATGATGAGGATGTGCGAAAGGAGACTTGAAGGTGGAATAACTAAAGCTAATGATGCTTGAGAAAGCCACATGGAAACTTACTTGCTAGAAGCTTCATACATATCTACACACACACACACACACATCTCATATCTTCATTTAAAGGACTTTAATTGGATTTATTCTACAAGGAAGGTTATGCTCACCTCAGAAGTCATAAGTTGCCAAATAAAATACCCAGTTCCAAGTTTGAGATACTTTCCTTAAGTTGCTGGTTAGAGTGCCCTGAGACCCTAAATCTACACAGGCTATTGTCACTGCTATTGGCTGACCACTAGAAATGTATAATAACACTTACTTGCTAAGAATACCACATACATTGGTCACAAGGCATAGAGAAATCCAGTTGTTACTGACAAGGAAGTTTCCTCCCTCTTCACTAGCTTACAAAGTACCAGAAGTTTCCATATAGAGTGTTGGTGGGGGAAGTCATCAGCAGTCTTAACCAGCTGTGATTCTGTGAGCTGCAATAATGACCAGCATTATGCAGTAGTGAAGCAGGTGCCATAGAGGTAACCAACTGCTTTCTGATTGGTTTAAGGCAGGCTGCACAAAAGGGAACATATATCTGGTACTTAAAATCTGTGTAAGGATCTGTAGTTGAGGAGATCACAGACTAGAGAGGTGAACCTACTGCCATTTATTAATGTTTATCTTTTTTGAGTATCAAACATTTTGATAATATTCTTTCTTCTTCCCTAACTCCTCCTAGATTTTGCTCACCTCATGACCTACCCAGCTCCTTGTCCTTTCTCCCACTTAATAAAAAGATAGATTCCAATGTGTATTTCCCAACTACTCCTGAACATGGAGACCTGTCAGAAAGTGTGGTTGATATATCAAGGGCAACTTCATTGAAGAAAACTGATCTTTTCCCCATCTTAGTGAGTAAAAATTGTAGATACCTTCTAGGATAGGGGTCAGACTTTGTGCCTTCTTCCCTATCTCTGTGAGCTTGGACTTTTGTCTGGCTTGAACTTGAGTCATTGAGACATATTTTTACTGTATGCATACACACATAAACACATGAATAAAGAAAAGAACATGAAATTACATTCAGAAGACTGAAATGGATTAGTGAATTCTACTAGGCCTAAAATAAATAAATCATGCAAATTATTCACGTAAAGAAAACAGAAAAAAACCTGTTTTTTTATTTATGAAGCCACAATGATTAGTCTGATATTACAATGTGTAAGGATTTTAAAATGTACTTTACTCACAAGCCATGGCTTTCACTTCCTTTGGCTGTGTTTCTGTGCTAACTTTAACATCAGTGCTCTGATTGTCTGTGTCAGATATAACTTTCCATTTACTTGTAAGGCTCACAAAACTAGTCAACCTTAGATTAAGTGCTATTCCTCCCTTGAATTTGGGTGTTCTATATCTAGCACACAATGCATGTTAGAATTAGCAAATAAATGGATCAAATGCATGGGAGCAGTCAGCAATAGGAACTACTTTCACTGAATCACAATGCCACCTAAGTTTCATTCATTTTGTGTTATTTTGTTTCTGAGACAATCTGAGTATGTAGTACCAGCTGTTTGTAATCTTACTGTGTGGCTCTGAGCTTGTATTGAAAGACCCTCGGATGAGGACCTTCCCTCAGGAGGAGACCCCGAGTCCCAAAGACCGAGCCGAGCCACAGTTCAGATGCAACAGCAAGAGGTTTTATTGGGGCGAAAGTACCACCGGGCGGCAGCAACTCGGGGAGCTAACTGGCGTGCCGAGGCTTTGTTCAGGGACTTTTTATAGCGTAGGGGAAAGCGGGAAGCAGGCTTACAGAAGCAAAAGGCGTGGTTATAGGGAAAACAGAGAAATCATTTGCTCATTTAAACAACAACTCTTACTTATTGGATGAGGGCTTAGTGGCAGGGAGAAATGGTGGGAAGAAATGGTCGCTTGCTGGGAGGGGGACTTCCTGAACATTTGGCCCTGATTATAGGTATGCGGTCCCGGTCACATGCTCCTGGTTATCTGATGGTTCCTTAGCAACCCTTTTACTATCTCCCTGCTTGCAGGCTTGTGCTTGTGTGCGGGGGCAGGGGGCCTTGGGCATGTCCGGGCAAGCCTGGACAAGTCTTAGGCAAGTTTTCCAGACTCGCTCCCACAAACGGAAAAAGGGGGGGGAGGTTAGCACTCGGCCGGATACCTGAACTGAATGCCTGGGTCTAGCCCTAGAACTCAGAGTCTTTCAGTATTTCTCTTACCTCTGCTTCTCCAGTGCTGAATTACATACATGTGCCAAGAACATCTGCCTGTTCTATTTGCCTCTGGTCAAATGGTTTTATGAAAACAAACAAATATTAACATGGAACACTTTACTATTTCCTAATTATTATTAACTCTTTTGATAAGTAATATTTATATTTTCCAATCAGAGATCATTGTCAGAGTAACAAGCTCTTTATCTATAGATCTAATAAAATAAAATCTAAAATAAAAAATCTATTGTGAAGAAGGCTAGGTATTATTTCACACAGTCCTACATAAATTTTATTTTGTTGTCCTGCTTCCTGTATCCACACCACAGTTCTGTAAGTATCAAGGGTCAAAGTCATGTTCATCTTGTCTTACAATGGCCTTCAGAGTATATAGATTTAAGTGTATTCCATGACATCTACTTTGTTGTTTTTTGTGTTATGGTTCAAGTCATGCCAGTTATTAATATCTAGAAAACACTGAGGAAGCCACCAGGCTCCCTGACACTCCTTTTATCCCTGAAGTTTTCTTCTAAGCCATCTGACTTTGTACTGTGAAGGCAAACAGCCCTACCTAGAGCTTACTACTTTATTATAGAAATTCAAGTCCCCCATAATCGTGCTTGTATGGAAAATAACTTAAATGGAAAATCCCTATAGTTGCTTTAATATAAAAAGTGTCAAATGTGTGTGATAAGTAAGTGGGCCAGTCCCTAAGAGACAGGAAATAGAATATGTGAAGGAGCACAGATGAAAGGGTTACTCAGACCTGAGGTACTCTAGGTAGCTTTCATGGGTTCTTTCTCCAATACAAAACAGCTATTCCCTTTGATTCTCCTAGAAGATTAGTCTTTTGAACCAATCCACTGTATTTCAAGTGTGACTTTTAAAGACTGCCTTAACACTCATTCAACTGCCATTCTATTCCTAGTCTATGCCAGACATTGAGTAACATAACCACATAGGCCTAAAAATCAAATGGTTTTTCCTGAGACTTTTATTACTTTTGTTATCTTTCTCACATATATTACAAACACAGTTTCTCCTGCATCCCCTCACCCAACTTCTCCCCACTACCTCTGCTCTCTCCCAGATCCATTCTCTCTGTCTCCCCTCAGAAAAGAACAGGCCTCCCAAAGACATTAACCAAAGACAGCATACCAAATTACAATAATATAAGACACATATCAAAGCTGAATGAGATGACCCAGTAGGGGGGAAATGGTCCTGCAAGAATGCAAAAGAGTTAGAGACAGTCCCCAACCCCCATGTTTGGGAATACCACAAGAACATCAAGCTACTCAGCCATAACATATACATAAGAGACAAGTTCAGAATACACAGGCTCCCTAATCTCATGGAGCCCCAAAGCCCCAGCGAGTCCTGGTCAGTTGATACTTTGGGTCATGTTCTCCTGGTGTCTCAGTCCCCTCTGGTTCCTCTGATCTTTCTTCTTCCTCCCCCACAGGATTGCCCACGCTCTGCCTAATGTTTGACTGTGGGATTCTGCATCTGTTCTCATCCATATGAAGTATCTGTGTTCTCTTTGCTAATGATTCAGCTAGGCTCCTAAAGTCACAGAACACTCTGTAGGTCAGGCACACTGTAGAGTGAAGTTTTGTGGCTGGGTTAGTGTCCCATTCCCTTCACTTGAGGCTTTTCTGGCTCCATGAGACCTATTACTAGGAGTCTTTCCTACATTTACTCTCACAGTTTCCATGGAGTTTCCAATGCACTAGGTTTCCATCTCACTCCCAAATGCCCCAATTCCAGTCATCTTTCCCAGTATTTTCTTCTTCCCTCCCCACCTTACCTGACCCCTCCTGTTTTAAACCCAACCCGCTCCCAGCCCATTCTAGAAATGCTATTACCACTCCCCCGACTATCCTCCTGTCCTTATTCCCTTCTTGTTACTTACCCTCTTTGGGTCTGCTGATCATAGCATGGTTATCTTTAACTTTACAGCTAATATACACTTATAAGTGAATGTATACCATGTTTCTCTTTCTGGATCTGAGTTACCTCCATCAGAAGGATTTTTTTTTTAATTATGAATAAACTCTTATGTTTTTTATTCATGTATTCCCTTGTTCAAACTCTCTTCCTCTTCCCATCCCTCAAAGTCACTCTCTCTTCTCCCCATCTCCTTATCTCCGCCCTAGCAAGGGCAGGAAGACCCAAGGTACCAAGGCTGCTTAGTTCAGCCTCCACTCCAGGCAGATCTGCTTTCCTCACCCCAACATCAAGACTGGGTCAGGTGTTCCTCAGGAGGGAATGGGCTCCAAGGTGCCGGGACAAGGTGTTTCAGATCCCAAGCTGTTCAGTGGTTGTGGTTTGCAGCTTGGGAATGCTTTGCTTTTTGTTTAAAGTCCACTGATGAGTGAGTATACCCCCTGCTCCCCTGCCCATTTTTCTGGGTTTGTGTTATCTCCCTCAGGAGGATATTCTCCAAATTCATCCATCTTCCTGCAGATTTTAGGATATCATTTTTTCTTACTGCAGAATGATTCTTGCAAGTTTCATCCATTTGCCTGCAAATTTCCTGCTGTTATTGTTTTTAACAGCTGAGTAATATTCTATTGTATAAATGCACAATATTTCCTTTATCCATTCTTCAGTTGAGTGATATCTAAGTTGTTTCCAGATTCTGACTCATAGGAGTAAAACTTTTATAAACATAGTTCCCTAAGTAACCCTATGATAGGATAGATTATCCTTTGGGTATATGCCCAAGAGTGGTATACATGGGTCTTAAAGTAAAATTTTCTGATAAACCACCATACTGCTTTCAATGTATTTGTACAGGATTGTACTCCCACCAGCAGTGGAGGATTGTTTCCCTTGTTCCACATGCTTGTTAGCATGAGTTGCCTGTTGTGAGATTATGCTCTTGTGCATTGAAAATATTTGTCACTCCTATTGGTTTTGTAAAATGATAATTAACCAGAAGACAGACAAGCAGTATGGGCTGGGCTACCAAATTAAGAAAACTCTGGGAAGAGGCAAAGGAGAGAGGGAAGCCAGCAGATGTGAAGGCAAGAAGATGTAAATACTACTCTGAGGAAAGGTACCAAGCCACAGTGGCTAAACAAGATAAGAATCATGGGTTAGTTTAAGCGCTGGAGTGGGCAAGTAATATGCCTGAGCCATGAGCAAACAGCTTGTAATTAATATAAGATTTTGTATGGTTACTTGGGACTGCTAGTATAGATCTCCCTGCTAGACTGGGGGAGAAACTTCTTACTACAGCTGCCACTTGCATTTTTGTTCTTAGTCATTCTGATAGCTATACAAAGAATCTCTAAATCGTTCTCATTTGCATTTCCCTGACGGCTGAGTATGTTGAACATTTCTTTAAGTGGTTCTCAGACATTTTTTGTTTCCTCTGTTGAGAATTCTGTTTAGATCTGTACCACATTTTAAAAATTGGATTATTTAGTTTGCTGCTTCCTAGTTTCTTGAGATCTTTATTTATATATTTTTGTTATTAGCCCTCTGTTGGATGTAGAATAGGTTAAAATTTTTTCTCAATTTATAGGCTGCCTTTTGTCCTATCAAAAGTGCCCTTTGCCTAACCGAAGCTTTAGTTTTATGAGGTCCCATTTATTAATTGTCATTCTTAGCGATTGAACTTTTGATGCTCTGTTCAGAAAGTTGTCTCATATGCCAATGTGTTCAAGGCTATTCCCCACTTTCTCTTCTATCAGATTCAGTGTATTTGGTTTTATGTTGAGATTTTAATCCACTTGGATTTATGTTTTTGTAGGGTGATAGTTATAGATTCATTTTCATTCTTTTACATACCATCATTAATTTGGACTAGCACCATTTATTAAAGATACTTTTTTCTTTTGTTTATTTCTGGCTTCTTTATAGAAAAATTAGGTTTCAATAGGTGTGTGGATTTGTGTCTACATTTTCAATTAAATTTTACTGATCAACTGTCTTTTTTAATGTCAATCCCATGCAGTTTTTATTACTATAGCTCTATAGTACAGCTTAAAATCAGGGATGATGATGACTCCAGAAGTTATTTCATTATACAGGTTTTTTTTTTTATTATTATTGTATAGCTATCCTGAACTTGTTCTTTTTCCATATCAAGTTAAATAGTATTCTTTCGAGTTCTATAAAGAATTGTGTTGGAGTTTTTGATGGGGATTGTGCTGAATCTGTAGATTGGTTTTGGTAGGATGGCTAATTTTATTAAGTTAATCCTATCAATTCATGAGCACAGAAAGTCTTTCTTTATGACTTACTTTATGACTCTTTTTTCTCATCTTTATTTTTTCTCATCTTTATTTAAAGCATCATGTTATCAATACAGATACAAAAAATACCATAGTTGTTATTGCTGCACCATACATTGGAGCAATAAGCAAGAATATAAAAGTGTCTCTGGGTTTGCAAATATGGAATTAGAATTCATCAAGTATACACTTGGATGTGATGAAGGAAGGTCATATGGTTGAATGAATTTTAGGTTTTTTTAAAAAAAATTTCAATAATGATTACATAGCTGTTGTGCCAGTATTCACTCCCATGAGAATTATGTACAGATTCCCTTTCCTGAATACCTGAACATAATTTATTTTATTTGTTTACACTGTAATATTTTTGAGTTTTTTTTCTTTGAAGGATAGAAGGATTTTTATGGTACATACATGGCTTACTCATAATAGATTCTTGATTAAATTTGTGAGCATCTCTACCTTGTTTTTCTTTTTTGCATCTATTTTTATTATGAAAAAAGTTACATTTTCTATCCGTGTATGTCCTTGTTCAAGGTCCCTTCTCCCTCCCACCCCCTCCATCACACTCTCTTCTACACATCTCCCCATTCCTATCCAGCAAGGGCAAAAGGTTCCAAGATCCCAATGTCCCAGTGTCCCAATATGGCTTCGTTCAGCATTCAGTCCTGGCAGATCCAGTTTCATCCCTTCAAAATCAAGACTGAGTCAGATGTTCCTCTAGAAGGAGTGGAATCCAAGGTGTCAGTCCAAGGTGTATCAGATCCCAAGATGTACAGTGGATGTGGTTTGCAGTTTGGACATGCTTTGCTTTTTGCTTTTTTATTTAGAGTCCACTAATGAGTGAGTACATCCCCTGCTTATCTTTCTGGGTTTGTGAGACCTCACTCAGGAGGATATTCTCCAAATCTATCCATTTGTCTGCAAATTTTAAGATATTATTTTTTCTTACTGCTGAGTAGTACTCCATTGTGTAGATGTACCACAGTTTGTTAATCCATTCTTCAGTGGAGGGGCATCTAGGTTGCTTCCAGGTTCTCACTATTACAAATAATGCTGCTATGAACATAGTTGAGTTAATGCCTTTGGAGTGTGAATGTGCATCTTTCAGGTATACACCTAGAAGTGGTATTGCTGGATCCTTGGGAAGACTGATTCCCAGTTTTCTGAGAAACCACCATAATGCATTCCAGAGTGGCTGAATAAGCTTACACTCCCACCAACAATGAAGGAGTGTTCCCTTTGCTCCACAACCTCTCCAGCATAGGCTGTCATCTGTGTCTTTTATCTTAGCCAGTCTGACAGGTGTAAGATGGTATCTCAAAATTGTTTTGATTTGCATGTCTCTTATGGCCAAAGAAGCTGAGCACTATTTCAAGTGCCTTTTAGCCATTCCTAATTCTTCTGCTGAGAATTCCCTTTTTAGTTCTGAGCCCCATTTTTTGATTGGGTTATTCAAGGTTTTGATATCTAGGTTCTTGTATTCTCTTTATATTTTAGAGATCAGTCCTCTGTCACAGGTAGGGTTGGTGAAAATCTTTTCCCATTCTGTTGGTTGTCACTTTGTCTTATTGTCTGAGTCCTTGGTTTTACAGAAGCTTCTCAGTTTCAAGAGGTCCCACTTATTGATTGTTATTCTTAGTGTCTGTGCTACTAGTGTTATATTTAGGAAGTGGTCACCTGTGCCAATTTGTAGAAGGGTATTTCCCATTTTCATTTCTATCAAGTTCAGAGTGGCTGGGTTTATGTTGAGCTCTTTCATCCACTTGAATTTGAGTTTTGTGCAGGGACATAGGCTTAGATCTATTTTAATTTTTCTACACACTACTATCAAGCTATGCCAACACCATTTGCTAAAGATACTATCTTTTTTTTACTGAGTATTTTGGGCCTCTTTGTCAAAGATCAGGTGTTTATAGGTTTTGGGGTTAATGCCTAGAACCTCAATTCAATTTCATTATTCCACAAATCTGTTTCTATGCCAGTACCAGGCTGTTTTAATTACTGTAACTCTATAGTATAATTTGAAGTCAAGGATGGTGAAGCCTCCTGAGGTTCTTTTGTTGAGCATAATTATTTTGGCAATCCTGGATTTCCTGTTATTACAAATGAAGTTGAGTATTGTTCTTTCAAGGTCTATAACATATTGTGTTGGGATTTTGATGGCAAGTGTATTGAATCTGTAGATTGCTTTTGGTAGAATTGCCATTTTTACTATGTTGATCCTACCTATCCAGGAACACAGGGTATCTTTCCATTTTCTGATATCAATTTCTTTCTTCAGCAATTTAAAGTTTTTGTCCAATAGATCTGTTACTTCTTTGGTTATAGTTACTCCAAGGTATTTAATATAATTTGCAGCTATTATAAAGGATGATGTTTCACTTATTTCTTTTTCAGCCCTTTTATCTATGGTGTATAGGAGGGCTACTTATTTCTTTGAGTTAATCTTGTATCCTGCTACCTTCCTGAAGGTGTTTATCAGTTGTAAAAGTTCTCTGGTAGAATTTTGAGGGTCACTTCTGTATACGATCATATCATCTGCAAATAGAAATCGTCTCACTTCTTCTTTTCTAATTTGTATCCCCTTAATCTGTTGTAGTATGTTTTTTTTGGTTTGTTTGGGTTTGGAGATTTATGACTTGGCGTATGTGTGGCACCGGTTTGGAACTTGGTTTGTGTATGTGTGGCTTTTGTTTTTTAAAAGAAATGAATTATATGTTTATATATTTTATATTGTTTGGCTTATATTTTAAGTATATTATTAGCTAGTTTTCTTTTTTAAATTAACTTATTTTTATGAATTTATTTATTATGTGGCTTGTAGCCCATGGCTCACCTGAATTTTTATATGCTTCTTCTTCGGGGGACAGATGGCGACTAGTAAACTCCACCCCTTCTTCCTACCTGGCTGCCTCTGATTCTCCACCCACTTCTACGGTGCCTTGAATGGGTCTAAACATTTATTTATATCATATAGAGAACATTCCACCACATTTTTTTTTGTTTAATTAAAAAGGAAGGTTTTAATTTTTATATAGTAAAATTATATATAATAGAATAGTTTTTAAGTAAGAATTAGAGTTATAATATTTAGTTTATTTGTATTTTAAAATTAAAGAGAATATTTTATTATTTATTTTATTATTGTGAGTTTAAAGTTTTATGTTTTATATATTTTTTAAATTAAAAAGAATTATATTTATAATTATTAAATTTTTAATTATATTAAAGATTATAGAAGGATATAATATTATGTAAATAATTAGGAAGTGTAAGTAATTTTTAAAGTTTAGAAAATGATAGAGATGATATTTATTTGTTTGGACAGTTATTTAAAGTTTTTTTGTAATATTGGGGCATTTATTTTTAGTTATTAGGTTTAAAGTTTTTGGTAAATTTTTTAGTGATGTAGGAAATTTGACATAGTTTATTAGTTGTTTTTTTTGTGTTTTGAAGAATGTTTGGCAATGTTTTTTGTAAAGTAGGAATTTGAAGGATTATTTTGGCTTGTTTTGTTTATATTTAGAGGTTATTTTTTTATAGAATTTGTATGTTTAGTTTATATAGTATA